>CAOLHI010005797.1:0-54163 GCA_948474755.1 Ctenosaura bakeri | reverse complement strand
TGTTTCCTCTCCATCTCCACACTGTTCATCAGCAAACGCTTAGATGGGACTTCTCTCACTCAGAAGAGGGGGCGAGAGGGAAGGGAAGGTCCCTAAGCTTAGAGATCGTCAATCTACTGAGCAGAGTCCCACTGTGCTGTTCAGTTAATTCGGGATTCAGTGGGTGGTGGCAGCAAGGATTAGTAAACGCTGAGATAATTCTCAGATCCTTTCAAGGGTGGAAGTCGGGCTTCGGGGTCTGGAAATAAAACCAGTATGACACTAACGTGAAGAGGCATTGGAGATTAATATTGTACATGATAACGGTAGTTCGAATTGAATATGGAAAATGGTGGAAGTCTCAGCAAATACCCACAATTGAACCATGGCGGGGGATATTTATTGAGAATAGAAGTGCGGATATTGTTTCACAAAGATTAAAGGGGAAACCGGATGATCAGATAAAGGCAGAATGGCAAATTGTAATGGGTGATTGCTGGGAACTGCCAAGTGAAAATGTCTGAATTACGGTTGAAATTAAAGAGGAATAATAACTGTAACATAACAGGAGTTGATGAGAGAAATGCAAGATCAAGCATGTAAGATGAACATAGAATTGTGAGGCATAATTTTTTTTATATGTGAGTAGATATCCAGAAAATGAAAACTAGATCAGAGTGGAAGAACAAAAATATTAAATGTAAAAGTATAATTTGAGATGATGGGTTTTTTATTTGTGAAACTTAATAAAATTATATATATATATATACAAAAAAAAGCCATTGGTCTCCATCGCTCATCGTTCTGCCCCACAGAGCTTGGAAAACTGCTTTTTAAAAAGTGATTGGTCTCTGCTACTCATCTCTCTGCCCCACAGAGCTCAGACAATTCCTTTTCCAGAAGTAATTGTTCTCCATTATTCATTATACTACCTGATGGACCTAGGGAAATTATTTGTTAAAAAGGCAATTGGCTTCGTTACTCCTTACAGAGGTTGATCAGCCACCTGTTATGGAAAAAGTGTTGTGCATTGTGTGTTGCATTGCCAGTTAGTCCTCCATTGCTTTCTGCTCCTTGCTTTCTGAGAGGGGAAATCCCTGAGGTTTGACGAGAGAAGGGTGTCCAAGTTGGAGAGGAAACAAGCTCTCAACCTGCGGCTAAGTCTCAAAGGAACTCTCCAAGGTGCTGAAACCTGTCCGAGGGGGAAAAGGTCCAGAACCTTGGAGCGCTTCTCTGAGGTCTAAAATTGCCCTCAGAATGGGTTTGTTGCCCCACTCCTTGTGTCTTTCCTTCCCTTTCTGGGTGATGCCGTGTGTGCTCCCTGTTTCTCCCCTCTGGAAGGGCACAGCAAGTAGAGCCTGGCTGCGTCCACGTGGGAGCAGAAGCTCTTGGAGATAACCCCAGGACCCCCGGCAAGCCAAGGGGGGCTTTCCCGAGGCACTGCTCCCCCAATCCCTTGCAGTGACCCCTGCCTCCCATCCCCCTCTCTCCTCATTGCCTCTGCAGTTCCTGAAGAAGTCCCTGCAACAAAAGAGGAGCAGCAACAGCAGTGCAGAGGAAAGAGGCCGCTGGATCCTGTCCCTGGCGAAGGAACTTTCCCGGCAGAGGAAACCTGGCTAAGAGATAAAGTGGAGCTTTGTAAGAAGGGAGATTTGTAGCTTTTTCCTGGCCGGAGGAGGGACAGATGCTTACTGGGGGTTGAAGATAAGAAGTAAGTTGTAACACTGAGCTGGGGCCGTGAAGGTGCTCATTAAAGCGAAGTTTTCATTTATGGGAGACTTTCCAGAGGACTGTGATTTACAAGTTGTGGAGGGTAACTGTACTATCCATTTACTAAACAATTTGGCGCGGTTTCCAACAGTAAAATAGAACAAGTACCTGAAGCTCTTCCATTTCTCCCATAACTGCATTTCCAAATATGCTCCCTTAACCTCCAGTTAGCAATGGTGGTTACAAGAAAAGCATACAGAGAAATGCAAGACCCCCCTCCGTTTGAAAATATTCCATCAACTGGTCAAAGAAGAAAGGAACAAACAAAGACAACCCGGTTCTTCTCCCCAAGTGTGGTGGAGCGGAAGAAGGAGCAATTATTAAAAGCAAATGTACTAATCTCAGGATCTCAGCACAGAGAGCAGCTGAGAGGAGTCGAGAGAAGCAAAAGGGCGAATTCTTCGCCAATGAATTTGGCTCTGGAAATTGCCCTTGCTGGGACTAAGTACATTAAGGAACGCTCCCAAACTTGCAAGGAAAATAAGTGGGTGGAAAAGCCCAACCAAGATCTGGAGCTCGACGCCCATACAGAAGGGGCAATTTTGGAAGAACCTCGTAGTAAAGAACTGAATATAGAAGACAACAGGTGGATAGAAGGGTGCTTTGTTCCTTGTCTAAAGACATAGAGCATGTTAAATCCTTTATATCTGATTGCACTGAGCTCTTGACTCTATTTGTAAGGGTCTACAAAATCCTAAACATTGACAAGCAAGTAGATAAAGCTTTAAATGGTGCTAAGCTGCAACCAGTGAGTTCAGCCAACTCTAGTCATCCGGTTAAAGCAAACAGATGTCACCCGAAGAAAAAACCAAACAAGAAGGTTGTTAAAAATTTGAAGAAAACTAAAAATATAGAGAATGTAAAACATTTGAAACATGCACCCAAGATGAACTTTGGAAAGCTTTTCAACTTGCTATCCAAAGAGGTAAATAAAGAGATAAATCTTACCAAAGGAGCAAACATAAAGACTAAGGACAACATTCGCGATAGCCCCTCAACAACAACTAATGAAATTTTTTTAACATCCCAGACTAATAAAAGCTCAGTCACACAGCACTTTGCTACATTGAAGGGATCAGAGGGAAAGTTAACTCTCAGACTGATTCTCTTAGATACCAATCTGCGGAACTTCAGGATCCCTGGTCCCTGGTCTGTCTCAGCACTTAGGAGGAAAAAACTATCAAAAGAGAATACCTCTGGTACTCCTTGGAAACTAGTGCTGGCCAGGCAGAAAGTAGTAATTCTGAACTACCCTAAACCGGCAGGGATTCTATCGCAGCACGAACGTAAAGTCCATTTCATACAATTACTCACCAGCTCCTACATTGACTTCTGCACCCTCAGAGATATAACTCGTATGGAATATATATTCTTCAATTACGCTCGTGCTCGTGCAGCGGTAACATTCACAGGCAGTTCACTGGCGAGTCGGATGCTAAACAGCAAAGAAAAATTAGTGCCTCTTGGCCTAACGGTGACAAGGATGTTTGAAAACCAAGCTCCTCCAGTGCAGTCAAAAGGGAGAAACCCCAGACCTGCTACACAAAAACAGAGGACGCCTGAAAACCTGATTGGCCTAACGGATGAGCCTCTGGACCTGGCAGAACCCACCCCAGCTACCACCCAAACAGAAAAACAAAGGACATTCCAGTTGAATCATAGAATCATAGAAATTCAGAGTTGGAAGAGACCACACAGGCCATCCAGTCCAACCCCCTGCCATGCAGGAACACCCTCAAAGCAATCCCGACAGATGGCCATCCAGCCTCTGCTTAAAAACCTCCAAGGAAGGAGACTCCATAGAATCATAGAATCATAGAAATTCAGAGTTGGAAGAGACCACACAGGCCATCCAGTCCAACCCCCTGCCATGCAGGAACACCCTCAAATCAATCCCGACAGATGGCCATCAAGCCTCTGCTTAAAAACCTCCAAGGAAGGAGACTCCACTACACTCCGAGGCAACAGATTCCATTGCCGGACAGCCCTGACTGTCAGGAAGTTCTTCCTGAGGTTCAGGTGGAATCTCCTTTCCTGCAGCTTGAATCCATTACTCCTTGTCCTGGTCTCTGGAGCAGCAGAAAACAAGTCCCCTCCTTCCTCTACGTGGCATCCCTTCAAATATTTAAACATGGCTCTCATGTCCCCTCTTAACCTCCTCTTCTGCAGACTAAACATACCCAGCTCTCTAAGTCTATCCTCATAGGGCTTCATGGCTTCCAGGCCTCTCACCATTTTGGTCGCCCTCCTCTGACCAGACTCTCTACACCACCAGAAGGAAGACATATGTTGTGATGAGGAGGAAGCATCACTGAGCTCATTCTCTGCCTGACTCCTTCAGGAACAAAACAGTATCCTGAGACGTTTAGATATTTGGAGAATGATATCATTTAACAAACAGTTCTCAAATACCCATAAAACTACGGTCACAGAAGCAGTCTCAGGGACAGCAACGGTACATTTATCTGAGGAACATCACCATAAAAATAAAGGAATTTGCATTTCATTTCCTCCAGGGAAAAAACAAACATCGCCTGTGATCCTAAGACCTCCTGAACTCACTGCACAATCTACGACATTTGAGCTGATGTCACCACCTGTCCAGACAAAAGCCCCTCCACAGACGGACAAACCACTTTTAGACCACCAATTATTAGGATCAATAATACTCCAGGGCAGGTTCAATAGAACTTCTTATCCTGAGCGACTTTGCCCACGTGGACCTGAAGAAGTGGAATCCGTTGAGCACGCCTTATTCCATTGCCTTTTTTATACAGAGATTCGACTTTCACTGATTATTCCTATACTGCAGAACTAACGACTATTATTTAAAATATTTATTGGAGGACAGGGAATCAGAGGCCACTCTTTTAGGGCCTAGATTTTTTGCTGCTGCTGCTAAACTAAGAAGTCGAATGGTCAAGGATCTTAATGACTAAAATTTTATTTTGTATATTTTAACTGAGGTTTTATCTTTAAATCTTTTATATGACTGAAATAATGTAGATGGGCCTGATAAACTTTTCTCAAAATTCTGAGTTATAACTGTGTTTTAGGAGGTTGTTTTTAGCTTTACTTTTAATTTGGAATTACTATTATTATATCAATTGTATTTTACTGGATTTTAAAAAATTGTATTTTACTGCTGGATCTTTGCCACTCACCTCTTTTACTTTGTCTGCTATTTAGGTGTTTGTGATGCTGGTCTATGACCGTAATAATAAAGATTCAGAAATTAAAGGATTGCTCTGAAGACGTGCGGGAAATTGCAATCAATGATAAATTAACACATCGAATCAAGGTTTAAAAAGGGATAATGAAAAAGAATAACTTTGAAGCGATATGGAAAATATTTGTGGAAAAGGCTTTAGCAAAAGAAGGGCGTGTCACAACTCCGCACGAAGAATTACAATTTTGGGAAGCAGAGTCAGCTGGAAGAGAATTGGCTCTGGGTTCACCTTTAGGGTGAGAGTTACGGTTAATAACAGGATCATATATAGTATTAGCAATAGGTTAAATATAGTTGAAAAGAGTAGATTGAAGAATGGAATTATTATAGCAATCGTAAGTACAAGGAGAATGAGATTTGGATCTATGAAATAAAAATATATAATCAATGGGATATATAATGTGTTGAATAAGTAGATGGTGATGAAGGATCTGGAGAGAAATAGTAATGGAAGCTATTTGTGTTGCGATTTTTCCCTTTCTCACATTTATGTTATTCACGTGGTGTTTTTGTTTTATTCTGCTATGTATTGTTCTTTTTTCTTTGCAATAAATAAATAAATAGCCTAGAAATATTAAAGTCGTTTGGTTTCTCTTTTTTTCTTGTTAATGACTAAGCCTTCTTTCGGATTCTACATGAAAGCAGGAGACTTTAAGTCTTCTATACTGGTGTGAGGTGTAGCGGTTGCAATTTGATTGACGTTGGCTGCTTGCGACAGGGGTGGAAAGCCTTTGTTAGTTGTGTGTAATTTAGAATAGTTTATTCTTGTGTAGTTTAATTGATGGTTTATGGTTCATATTGTGTAGAGTAGTGTACTGTTTTGTGTAGGCTTTTTTTTGGGGTGGCCCATGTTTCTCTACTGTAGTTGTTGTTTCAGTCAAATAAAAATATGACTTTGGCTTTAATTAAAGATTTTGTAATGAAGCGTGACTGCTTATTTAATATCAGCCATTTGCAAGAAGAGCAGGAAACCAATTTTTAAATTATTTGTGTTTGCTTGCTATTTGCTAGTTGGTTATAGTTTAGTTAGTTTAATTAGAGATGTATAGCTTTCTTTTGTATTGTTCTGTTCTCTTCCTCTTCCTTTGCGTATTGCTTGTGCTTTGTAGTTTTTCTTTTGCATTCTTTTCTCGTGTCGTAACGTTGTTCTGTTCTACTTTTCTTTCTTGTCTGTTACACAAAACTTTAAGCAAGAAAAGCAAAAGAAGTAGAGCAGCAGAAAATTGGTGGAGGGAGGGTAGCCTTTGGCAGCTTGAGCAGTTCTGGCCCCTCGGGTGGGTCGGGGGTGGGGGGCGGCAGCGGTGGGGGCGGCAGCAGTTCCACGGCGTTCTTCAGAGGGGAGCTGCACGGAGGATAGGTTGGGGTCCCTTGGCCCCTGGGGCCGCCACGCACTGCTCTCCCACAGCTAAGGCTCAGGGGGACGCGGGATGCTCCTCCTGCGGCTGCTGCAGATTGTGGTGGTTCTTACTGCTGGAGGGAGGGAGGGAGGGAGGGAGGGAGGGAGGGAGGGAAAGGGGGCAGCAGAGGGGTGGCAAGGAAGGGGGAATGAGCGCAAAGCGGGGAGGAGGAGAGGAGAAAGTCCCTTCTGTCCCCGTGCCCACCTGGAAAAGGGAGGGAGAGGGGGTGGGCTTCTCGGCTGGGCTGGGTCGCCCCTTACGAGGGCACACATCAACTGGATTCTGGAAAGCCCATGCCGGAGGAGAAACCAAAAGGAAATGGCAGAACTGCATCCTGACGGCACAGTAGGTGGGGCTCTTCTTCTGATATCTGGCCAACCCCGTCCTTTCCCCAGAGACTCCATTCCCCACAGAGCTCCAGACACCCACTCCATCGTCTCCTTCTTCGGCAGGCTCCATTCCCAAGAGTCCTTGGCTTCCTGGAGCAGTTACTAGCATGCTGTAGCCACTAAGCTGCTCACTTCTCCTGGGGGTCTCCTTGACCCCACACTTTGAAAGACGGTTCCCCTGATAGGACTCCTATGGCAGCATCTGAGGGGTCGGTTTCCACAGCAAAGGGGGTTGGGGACCTGGGTTTGGAGGCGAATCGGTCCTTGAGGGTCTGGGAGGGATGTTGAGTGGTGGGGGTCCACTGGAAGGGCACCTTCCCCCGCAGGAACTGGATGAGAGGAGCAGCCAGAAATGCAGAGTGAGGGAGGAGCTTCCGATAAAAGTTCGCAAACCTCAAAAATCGCAGCACCTTCTTCCAGTTAGTCCTGGAAGACATTGTTTACAAAATGTTGGAAGGCCGCCGGAGCACGGCAGAGACCCAACAGCGCTATGGTATACTCGTAGTGCGGTACCAAGTCTGAGAGGTGGTCTTCCCTTTGTCCCCGGCCTGGATTCTGACCAGGTCCAGCTTGGTGAAGACCTTGCTCCAAAAGGTCGGGAATCGACACCAGTGGGTATTGGTTCTTGTTCGAGGGCCCTGAAATCGTCAGAAAGGTGGAGCTCCCTGCATTTTTGGCACAGAAACGGGACGGTGGCACCAGCCAGAGAGGTGGAAGGGTGGATGAAGCCTTTGCTCAGATTTTTTTCCCCAGGAAGTCCCGTGGGGCTGCCAACTCAGGCTTTCAGATGGAGGCAAAACGACCGTCAGGAATCCAAGCCCTCAGAATCAGGTCAATGGCGCAGTCGTACTTCCTGTGTGGCGGCAGCCAGCCAGCCTCGTTTTTGTCAAACACGCCTGCAAAGCCCCAGAACTTGTCTGGTAGCTTGATCCCAGACTCCACAGAGTCTGCTTCCGACCCAGCGTGGGTCCGGTCTGGCCAACAGCACTCCTGGCAATATTCCAAAGCAAAGAGCAGTTCCTGAAGGGACCAGGAAATGAAGGAGTCACTCTTGTTACTACAATAACATCTAATATAAGGGCAGAAATGGGGCAATTGCAGGAAAAAATCTCACAGGAGTTAAAAGCATTGGACCTTAAAGTGGATGATATAAAAAAAACCCAAGGGAATCAGCAGACCAAACTAGCAGAACATGATGGCAAGATTTCTTTGTTAGAGAGACAAATTATCCAGCTCCAAGACCAGAATAGAAGGAACAACGTGAGGATTCGTGGATTCGCAGAGCAGCCACAACAAAGTCAAAAATCCTTGAAAGAGGAAGTTTTAAAATGGCTAAAAAGCATTGTTCCTGAGATTTTATGGGAGGAAAATGACATAGAGAGAATTCATCGTGTGTCAGCTGCGAAGAGAGGAATAACTCCCAGAGATATTATTATGAGAATTGCGAATTTCAACAAGAAAGATGATTTGATGAGAGCTATTAGAAAGAATCCAGGAATATTGAAGTATCGAGATAATACAGTGGAAATATATAATGATTTATGTCGCGAAACAATAAATTGGAGAAGGGAAATGAAACCTTGCATTATAGTCCTACAGAGAGCTGGAATAAGATACAGCTGGGGATATCCCATTTTTTTGAAATTCCAGTGGGCTGGCAAATATTACAGAATAAATTCTCTTGAACAAGGATTGCAACTCCTGAGAGAACTGAAATTGATCCAGCAAGAGGAAAAGGAAGAGGAAGGTGCGGTTGGAGGAGCGGAAGAAGGAGCAGTGGGAGGAGCAACTGAAGAAGGAGCAGCGGGAGGAGCAACAGGAGGAGGAGAGAAGAAGACTTCGGGAGATAAACGAAAGGACAGAGGCTGAGGAGGACTGGAAGAAACAATATGAAATAACAGAAGAAGAAGAAAGAGAACTTCATAGAGTAGGAGAAGGGTAGATGATTAGTGATTAGAATATATTCTTGTAGATTGTAAATGTATAGAGTTTGATCTATATATATATAAAGTAAAAGGGTAGAGAGAGGGAAGGGAGGGGGAAGAGAGGGAAAAAATATGGGAAAGAAAACAAATCGGGAGAGGATATTGGTCTCTATGCCGGGAGTAGGTATACCTTCACCCCCCCCAAGACCATGGGAGGTCGTTGCCAAGGCAGAAGCGCTTTGGAGGGAAAGGGGGGGCGAATGTTTGTGTGGGTAGGGGAGGGGAGGGAGGGAAGGGGGAGGGGAGGGGGGAAGGGAGGGGGAGGGGGAGCACCATCACACTAAAGAGCCAATGGGGAGTGGGGTTAGGAAACGGGAAATATGAAAAATGGAGAATAGACTGAGAATATCAACATTGAATGTGAAAGGCTTAGGGACAATAATAAAGAGAAAAAGGATAGAATTGATATTAAAAAAAGATAAGGCTGATATAATTTTTTTACAAGAAACACATGGAAAAAGAGATAAAAAAAATGAGCTTAGATTGAACTGGGTAGCCACTTATGAGGAAGCATTTGGTACATCCAAATCAAGAGGAGTTGCAATAATAATTTCCAAAAGATGTAATTTCATTGTTACAAGTGTGGAGTTAGATGAAAAAGGTAGATATGTAATTATACAAGGTGAAATAGATGGAGAAACATATGTTATAGTGAATATCTATGCACCTAATGAGAAGCAAAAAGAGTTTTATGAAGAAATATTTAATAAGATTAAAAATATGAAAGGAGATTACACAATAATGGCAGGTGATTTTAATATGGTGATGGATAGATGGAAAGATAAATGGATCCATTAATTAGAGACAGATATAATAATATAACAATTTTAAATAAATTAGTGAGTAGAAATGAATTGATAGATGTTTGGAGGTTAATAAAGGGTGAGGAAAAGAAATATACGTATTATTCATCAGTTCATAAAAATTATTCAAGAATAGATTATATCTTTGTCTCAAAGAATATGATACCTAGATTAATAAATACAGAAATAGAAACAATAAAAGTGACAGACCATGCTTTGATGAATTTGGATATAACCATGAAAAGGAATTATAGAGAAGCAAAAAGATGGAGATTGGATATTAAGTTACTTAATTATAAGGAGATAGTAAATAAAATAGAGAAGGAATGGCAAGAAATTTGGGATATAAACAATAAGGAAGTAACACAAGATGTATTATGGGATACAATGAAGGCAGTGGTAAGAGGATTATGTATTAAAGAATCAAGCAAATTAAAGAGACAATTAGGAGAAAAAAAATTGAAATTAGAAAAAGAAATAAAAGAACTAGAGAATGATTATATAATAGATAGAACTAAACAGAAATTAATAATATTACAAGCCAAAAGAGATGAATTAGAAAAGATAGAAATGGATGAAGTTCAGAAAAACTTAATATATTTGAAAAGGGAATACTTTGAATATAGCAATAAAAATTCTAAAATGCTGGCTAAATTAGTACAATCAAAAAAAATTAGAAATATGATTGGCGTAGTAAAAGATAAATTTGGTAAAGAAAAAAGGCTGATGAAAGAGAAATTAAAAATATTTGAGGAATTTTATCGAGAATTGTATTTAGCAGAAGATAAATCTGTAGAGAATATAGAGGACTATATTAATAAAAATTGGAAAGTAAGATTAACAGAACAAGATAAAGGATTGATGGAAGAAATGATATCAGAAGAAGAAATAGAAGAAGTAATAAATAACTTAAAAGGAGGAAAATCACCAGGATTGGATGGATTAGGTCCAGAATACTATAAAACATTTAAAAAAGGTTTAATCCCTAAACTAAAAGGGTTATATAATAGTATATTAAGGGGTGGAAAAATTCCATTATCATGGAAGCAGTCATTAATAATATTAATTTTAAAACCAAATAAGGATCCTATGGATCCAGGTTCTTATAGACCAATATCTTTAATAAACCAAGATGCAAAAATTTTGACAGCAATAATGGCGAAGAGGTTAAATAAATTTATTTATAAATATATACATAAAGATCAATGTGGTTTTATTCAAGGAAGACAGATGGCAAATTTAATAGGGAAAACGATAAATAAAATAAATATAATGGATAGAGAAAAACAAAAAGCTGGAATTTTAGCGTTAGATATATTTAAAGCCTTTGATTGTGTGGAATGGCCGGCGTTAAAAACAATTTTAAATAAAATAGGATTAGGAGAAAGATTTAAAGGGTTAATAAATCAATTATATTCATATAATACATCTGTAGTGATGGTAAATGATGGATTTACAGATCAGATTCAAATAACAAGAGGAACGAGACAAGGATGTCCATTATCTCCAGTTTTATTTGCAATAGTTATAGAAATATTAGCGAATGTGATAAGAAATGATGAGAATTTGGAAGGAATTGGAGCTAAGGAGAAAAATAAAATAAGCTTATTTGCAGATGATACATTGTTGACAATTAAAGATCCGGTTGAAAAGATAGATAGAATAGATAAACATTTAAAAGAGTTTGGGGAGAAGACAGGATTGAAAATAAATTGGGCCAAATCAGAAATAATGTTATTTAATTATACTAAAGAAGAAGTACAAAAATTTATAAGTAGTAAAAGAGGATTACTTAAAGTAAAAGAATCAATTAAATATTTAGGAATAGATATTACAAAAAATTTACAAGGACTACAAGAAAAAAATTTCAAGAAATTAAGATTAGAAATTAAACGGAAATTAGAGGATTATAAAAATATAAAGTTATCGTGGTTTGGTAGAATAGCAGTGGTAAAAATGAAAATTTTACCTAAAATTAATTTTTTGTTTAGAATGTTACCAATAAAAGTATCAGAGGAAGAGTTAAAGGAGTGGCAAAAGATATTAAATAATTTTTGTAATGGAAATAAGAAATCGAGGATTAACAAGAAATATTGGTATAAAAGTCAAAAAGAAGGTGGCCTGGGACTTCCAAATTTAAAATGGTATTATTATGCAAATCAATTGAGATATATCATAGATGGAGTTTCAGGAAACGGTGATTTAGATTGGTTAGAGACAGAAGATAAGAATATTGAGATGAAATTAGAGAATATATTTTTTAGGAATTTTTCAAAGAAAGAAATGGAAAAAATAGAAAATCCTTTTATAAAAAATATAATAGAAATATGGAAGAAAAATAAAAGAAAATTGATACCGAATATATCAATATTAACTCCGATAGTAATGATGGAAAAATTTCCAATAAATTTAAGAGAAATAATAGAGAAAGAAATAAAAAAACAAAAAATATATAGATTAAAAGATTGGATGAAAATAATGATAAATAAAGAAAGAATGAAAGAGAGATTGCAGGAAACTAAGATATCTTGGTTAAATTATATACAACTAGAGCAATGGACAAAGAGTATGAAAAGATATGTTAAGGATTTTAAAGAATATACTAAATTTGAACAAATTATTATTCAAAGAGAAAATATGCAAGAAAATGAAATACTAAAAGGTACAACAAGTGAAATATATAAAATATTAGCAAAAGAACAAGAAGAGGATTATCTTAGAAAAATATGGGAGGAAGAGACAGTACAAACTATAGATATACAAGAATGGAGAAAAATTTGGGAACAACGCCATTTAAAAAAATTATCAATAAGAATAAAAGAGAATTATTATAAAATAGTTTGGAAATGGTACTTGACTCCAGTGAAATTAAATCAAATAGATGAGAAATATTCAAGATTGTGTTGGAGAGGATGTCAAGAAATTGGTACATATATGCATATGTGATGGAACTGCAACAAGATAAAGGAATTTTGGCAAAAGGTTTTTAAAGAGATAAAAGAGATTATAGGATTAGAAATACCAGTATGTCCAAATATAGCGTTGTTGTCCATATATAATAAGGTAGAGTGTACTCAGGCAAAGAAAGAATTAATAACAAATTTGTTAACTGCAGCGAGATTAATAATAGCAAAAAAATGGAAGACAAATGAAAAATTTCAAATAGAAGAATGGTATAAAGAAGTGTGGAAAATTGCAATTAATGATAAACTAACATGTAGAATTAGGTTTATGAAAGGTTTGGTAAAAACAAATGATTTTGAAGAAATTTGGAAAATATTTTTAGAAAAAGTTCTGAAAAGAGATGGTAATGCTACCCTGTTAAAAGAAGAATGGCAATTTTGGAAAGTGGATTAAATAAAAAGTTGGCTCTGGGGGGTGGGTTTTTTTTTTTATTATTACTTTTATCTTTTATTTTGTATTTTTATATTGTTTATTATCTGTGTGTGTTAAACTTGTGATTTATAGATGTAATTTGATATGTGATGTTCAATGTTTAAAAGGGGGAAAAAAGTTAAAAGGTAATTGGTTTTAGAGAGAGGTTATTATTAGAGATATTAAGTAATAAGTTTATAATTAATAATAGTAAGAGATTAAATGGGAGTGAAAAATATTGAATTAAGAGTGAAAGTATAATAATAAAAGTGAATATAATGAAAATAAGAATTGAAGATACGTAACAAAAATGTATAAGTTGTATGAATGGAACAAGCTGAACAAGTTTATGATTTTAGGGGAAGGGAAAAACAATAATATAAGTTTGCATTGTTTAAAAGAGGGAAAAAAATATTTTGTTTTGTTTTGTTCGTTTGTTTTTTAATTCACTATTATGTATAACACATGGTGTTTTATTTTTCGTTTGTTTTTTTGTTATAGTTTAATAAAATTAAAAAAAAAGAAAAAAGAAAATGAAGGAGTCACACAGTGCCAGCCAGAACTGGGGAATGGCCACAAGGTAGAACGGGACCTGTTCCACATGGACCTGGATCTCCAGCATCGGGGGACCGGCTGATGGGTCACTGATCCTGATCAGTAGCCCCCCTTCAATGGTTTCCGTCGGGGAGGACTCAACCTATGGCTGCTTTGGCACCTGGTGCCACATGGCAAAGTCCAAGTCCGTAAAGTTATTGGAGGCCCTTGAATCAATCATGGCCCCCGCATGTCTTGCCTGGAGTTTTGTAATCCACAATGCGACCGCCACCAGAAGGAAGTCATGTTTTGCCTCTTGCGGAGGCTTGGTGATTCCATGCCTCTTGCCTCCAGGCCCACGAGCCGCTCAGGACCTGGGGACTTCACTTTCCTGACGGCGCAGGCACATGACCCTTGGTGGGACAGAACCCAGCAGAATGACAGGTGGGAAGTTTATGTCTTGAAAGAGGAGGGGGGCAGCTGTGGGGCAGGCTACATTAGCTGAGTTCTTAGCTGGGCCACAGCTACAGCGAGCTGGGAAGCTGGATGCCTTAACAAATTGTTCTGCTCCTTCAGCCCCTCCCTTGTTCCCTCTGCCCAGTTTTGTGAGAGTGAGTCAACAATCTGTTGTGTATCAGATACGCTAGGCAGCCGGGCAGAGGCCTCGAGCGATAGCAGCAATTTGCAGGATCTTAATCACGGCAGAGAGAGAGAGAGAGAGAGATCCTAGTCGAGTCTGAATCAGAGCCAGACCTTCAGCGTTCCGAGGTAGCAAATTCAAAGGGGGAAACTGGAATCGTAGTTGCACAGCAGGCGAAGGTCCAACTGGAAACCGAGCTATTGACAGGAACGCAAGGGATGGATGCAGGGTTTCAACCACCGAGGAGAGCCAGATGCTTTTCACGTATAGTCCAGTGGTGCTGATGGAGGGGTTCTCGCCTTTAGGTATCATTTGGTACAGAAACGAGCTGAACACCGGAGCCCTTCTTTCTCTGGTCCTCATTCTGCCAGGGAAGGTACCTTTGTGGGATCTTACTTTGACTACTCTTCCTCATGGTCACTCTTTCCCTCTTCCTCTGGTTCCTGTTGCTCCAGGTCGGTCTGTCCCTCTTGCTCTGGCTCCTGTCCCTGCTGGTCCTTCCATCCCTCTTCCTCCGGTTCCTGTTGCTCCTGATTGTTCCGTCCCTCTTGCTCTGTCTCCTGTACCTGCTGGTCGTTCCATCCCTCTTGTTCTGGCTCTTGTTGCTCCTGGTTGTTCCATCCCTCTTGCTGTAGCTCCTCTTCCAGGTGGTCTTTCCATCCCTCTTGCTCTGGCTGGTGTTCCTGCTGGTCGTTCTGTCTCTCCTGTGTTGGCTCCCCTTGCTCTTGGTCGTTCTGTGTCTCTGGGCCACCCTCTGCCTCTGAATCAGAACTCTCTTCCTCTCAGTTGACGTCCCTGGAGGAGGACACGACAGCAACAGCGTATACTTTGGTAGAACAACCAACATACCAGCTTGATCAAAATTACTAAGACTGGGGTACATCCGTTAGTGACAGGTTTTTGTACTAGAACGTGCAAACTTCGGCAACAAGGACATTGATTGGTGAGAGCCATCAATGCCACATCAGTGCACCACAATCTGAGGGTCCCAGGATAACCCAGCTAAGCAGGCTTTGCTAAGAGTACAATGGCAGGAGGCAAGCATCCTGACACAGAAAGACTGGGATGGGACTGGGAGTCAAAAGAACATGTCCCCAAACCTTCACACTGACCATTGGGGTGCTATCCCCTCACACGTTTCCAGCGGGCTCCTGTCGCTGGCCTCGCAGTCCAGGTTCTTTTCAGTCGAGCCTGCCAGCTGGCATGGGATCTCCTCCCTGGAGTGGAGAGAAGTAAAGGGTGAACATGCTCTCGGGGAGAAGCCTTCTCCTGGGTACCTACTCCAACTGAGGACCATCCGTATTCTCCAAGCACCATCCCAGGAGTTAAGCAGCCCTTCAGGAAGGAGCAGCCCTCCACCTGAGATAGTCTAACCTGTAACGGTGCTCTGACTTGGAGCAGCTTCCCTTCCCTTCAAGGGCTTAGACAGAGAAAGGGACCTCCTGAGTGCTCCTCCTTGAAATGGAGAGGATTGAAGCTGCCTGGGGGGAAGGAGAGGGCCCAGAGGCCTACCCTCTGAAGGCCCCAAAGGACACCTTGCATCTCCTTAGTCATCCTTCTAGGAAGGAAAGACACCTGGCAACCGTTGTGTTTCTTCTGACCCAAGGGAGAGACTTTTAAAGGGCGGGAGTTGGCTTTAGGAGAGGCCCTCCCAGCTCTCCAGGAAAACCTGAACCCCACCAGTAGAGGAAGGACAGCTTTCCCAGGAGCCGTTCAGCCCGGGACCTTCTAAAACTACTCTTCAATTATTGGGCTGTGAACCCAGGCCTCCATTCCTTCTCGATCTCAGGGAGCGTGTGCTATCCTGTGAAACAACCCTGCTGGCAAAGGTAAGGACTCAGGGGAGCTCCTCTAGATCCTGCGGAGGCATCACTCGGCCGCTCCGCTCTAGTCCAAAGCCACCCCTGTTGTCCCCTTGGGGCACCGGTCACTCACTTCTCCTCCCTGAGCAACTGGATCTCTTCCATGAGCACCTCCTCCACGCCTTCCTCCTTCTCCTTCTCCTCCTCCACCTCCTCTTCCTCTGGGAGAACATCCAGTTTGGTGGAGCTAATGCTGCAGCCCCGTGGGCTGCTTTTCTTCTGCAAGAGAGGAGGGGAAGATGCTGGCAAACCTCCTTGGCCTTCAATGAGGCAAGTCGCCTTCTCTGGGTCAGACTGGAAGACCTTCACCGTCTGCCCATCTCATTCCCTCCTGCCGTGATTCCTCAAGCAGCCTCTCTTCTGCTGGACCATTTCAGGTTCCTCAGTCTTTTAAGAACTGAGAATTCTCAATTAGACAGTCACGGACCAGGATGGCAAGAGCATGGAGCATGGGGCTAGAAGGGAGGCAAATGCTCCCTCTGCCCCCTCCGGGACAAGGGGGCACATGGGCTCCCCTTCACAGGACTACAAAGTGAGGAGAGGGGAGCTTACAAGTCAAGTTAGGGAGCCCTCCTTCCCATCCCAGAGGACTCACTTTTACATTGGGAAATCTATAGCTGCCGTGAGGCTGTGTTTGTAAGAGGCAGCTACTAAAGGCTGCTTCTGAGCACGTGGAAAGGAATGCCTTCCCTCACCCACAGACCAACCCAAAGGCAAGCAGCAACTTCACTTTTCTCGATCCAAATAGTAAAGCACAGCGAGAGAGAAAGAGGGAGGGAGCTCCCCTTTCATCCCACGAAGGGTTTCAGGATGGTGCACGTAGAGGTGCACAGGGGAGAAAAGTGCTTTGAACTTGGTCTTCGAAGGCTGCCATGCAGAGATCAGGCCTCCTGCCCTCGGGAGCCCTTCCGAGGCCGGGGTGCCACAACCGAG
Source organism: Ctenosaura bakeri (assembly GCA_948474755.1). NCBI lineage: Eukaryota > Metazoa > Chordata > Lepidosauria > Squamata > Iguanidae > Ctenosaura > Ctenosaura bakeri. The sequence goes on along the minus strand of CAOLHI010005797.1, from coordinate 37,267 downwards.
TTGTCCCTCTCCGAGTCCCCCTTCGTCACCTCCGCTTCTTCCCACCGTCTTCCAAGCCAGGTCCCTTCTGGCTGCTCTGTGGCCTCGGAGTCCAGAGGCAGCAGGCTGACCAGCTGGGAAGAGAGAAGAGCTTCTTGGGCTCCGTAGACTGAGTTTAAAGGGTTTGACACACCAAGCTCCAGATCTGGAGAGAACTGTCTTACACGAGGATGCGCCCCTCACTGGTCCCCCCAAATCCCAGGAAAAAGGCTGGAAGCCCTCTTTAGCAGAAGCACCTCCTTCCCCTCCCTCCCTCCCCTCTCCCCGTCCCCCTAGTCTGCCCTCCCCCCATCGTGATCCCCACCCCATCCTGCGGAGGGAAGGAAAGCCCTGGCATGGGGTTGCTCTCTGCTGCCCCCGGCTGGCAAGTCTCTGGCACTGCCATCTTGTACCTCCTAAGCTCTTCCCGGAGGATCGTCTCCACACACCTGAGCCAGGGACGCAAAAGTGGGAAGAGAAAGAAAAAGAGAGAGGAGAGGAGAGATGGATGGATGGATGGATGGGTGGGTGGATGGAGGGAGGGAGTCAACAGCCCTGGATCCCTCTGTGGGGCCCCGAGGAAAGGACAACAGGGGAGGTGGAAATGATGTATGGGGGTCAGGAGAGAAGAGAGGCCCTCGGTGGTCACATGTGGGGTCATATGAACCATTGTGCTGCGTATAAGCAGCCAGTCAACCTCTGCTTCCTACAACAGCTCCACTTCTCTCTCCTCCCTCTTCTAGCTCCTCAGAGAGAGGGGAAACAGTTCTATTGGGTGGCAAACTGGATCCAGAAGGGGTGGGATTTGCGGGCAGTGGGAAGAGTGTGAGCATTTTTTTTTTTTGTGGGATGGGGGGATAGGAACCAGGGCTCCTTTACCTAGAGACGAAGCCACAGAGGTACGTCTACACAATCACCTGGTTCTTCCGCCCCTTATTCCCAGGTCTTGGGAACCTTTTCCTTCTAAACCCCATAGGATCCTGGAAGAGTTAGAAGGGGCCCGACGGCCACCAGGTCCAAACCCTGCTCAGTGTCCAGCCAGAGCCTCCCAGCAGGTGGCTCGTCCTTGCCGGGTCCCCTCGATTCGTCTCAATGGAGTGCCCGCCCCACTTTGGTGCCCAGCAGAGGCCACGCTTCTCCCCGGCCAACCCGAGCCAAGACTCACAGGATTGTTCTGGAGACATCCTTCAGGCTGAGGAGAGGGTCAGAGCAGTCAGGGGAGTGCAAGAGGCAGGGGGCAAAGATGATGGCCAAAGCGTTGGGAGACATGCGGTTCTCTTCCTCCAGCAGGGTGACTCTGGGTTTGGGGTCGAAGAGGGAGATTTCCTGTTATTCCAGGAAGAAGGAGCTTCTAGATTCCCCCCTCCCGGCCAGAGGCAGCCTCCTTTTCTAGGAAGCGTGAGGGGCTTCCTGTGGAAAAAGAATGGCGGGCAGCAACACCAGCAGCCCTCAGGACTGGCTGTGTCCATGGCGGGGGACATTCAGGACACCACGGGGATGAGGGGTCTGGTCTGTTCTCCAGCCCCAAGGGGAACGGTGACAGCGGGCTGAGTAGGGAGAAAGGAAGGAAGGAAGGTGGCCCTTACTTGACCATGTGGAAAAAGAGTCGCTCCAGGACATCCTGTTTGGCTTGCGGGAGCCGCTTGAGGGTGCCGTAGATTGCAGAAAGCCGTGCTTGCTTCTCTGGAAGCTCTGCAGAGAGATGACGGCCAGAGGGGGGCATGGAGCAACGGGCCACCTTCCTCAGGCTCACCTCCCCTGCCCCTCTGCTGGTTGGATGCAGCTGGGAAGCCTGTCAAGAGGGCAGGAAGGCTACCCCACCCCACGGCATGCCTCCGGTGTCTCCAGAGGCACCCTCCCACTGAATAGGGGCACGGGGAGAAGTCACTTAAGCCATCAAGGGGAGCAACTCCTGCTGGGAGGATGGACAGATGGATGGCGACTCTCTTTCAAAGACCCCCTAAACTATTGGCCATTGTCAGGGCTCATATGGTCCAGGCCAGCTCTGCTACAGAAGGAAGCATGTGTCCCCTAAAGGGGCAGGAGAGGAATTACCCCTCCCACGGTTTTAGGCTTATATCCCACCCACAAAATCTTCTTCCTAAGAGAAGACGTTGAAGGGAAACCGCTCCAGGCCTTCCATTCTGCAGGTCCAGTGCGTGACCGGTGCCACCGCCTCTCCCTCTTTCCTGGCCTTGCTCTTCCTCGTGCATCCGCCCAGAGTGGCACTGGAGTGGTCTGTTTTGGGGTCCCCCCTCAGCACACCCCTCCCTCCAACAGGCACTCACCCACAGACTGAAGGAAGTCGCTATAGTGCTCAAATGTCATTAGAGGCTCCAGCAACTCCCTCAGGCATCACTTGACAACCCCTGCGATGGTGTGGATGCTGAATTTCTCCAGTTCCACCGCATTTGGTTCTGGGGAGGGAGGGAGGGAGGGAGGGAGAGAAGAGTGAGGGGTCTCAGCCCACGGAGGTGCATGGGAATCACGTGTGGATACCCTTCTTCCCAGAAAGCTTTCTTGATCCCTTCCCTCCTTAGGTCTTTCTTTCTGGACCATTGACTGCTGCTCTCTCTGTGCACTACTGATATTTTTATTGGCTTCGTATCTTTTGATATTGATATCATTCTTTTATATTTTGCAATACTGCTTTGGGATTTAATGAGAAAAGCAGGTTGCTTTAATTCCAGCGATATGCACACCCTCGCGTCCCATCTCCCCTGACTGAAGAAGGAAGAAGCACCCCAAGGCACTGTGTCCATGGGGCAGTCCCCTTACCCGCCTGCAGGGATTGCTTCAGCTCCCTCATCGAATGGAGACAGTCGGACTTGCGATAAATCCCCTCCGTCACCAGTCCATGGCATTCCATGTATTGGAGGAGGTTCTCCAATGCAGAGAGATTCTCTTCAGTGCTCCTGCACTCTTGCTCTTCCTAAAGCCAGAAAAGGAGGCCCAGGACATTCCGTGAGATCCCCTCTATGTAACCCTTACCGTCCCTTCTTCTTCAGCCTCTTCCAAATGGTCAGGAAGAGCCTCCTTTGTTGACGTTGCCATCCAGTCTTCTCATTCCACTTCCCGGGAGCAGCAGAAAACCCGCTGGCCCCATCTCCCGCGTGACCTCCCAGCTCTCCACCCAGGTCCCTCAACCCGTCCTCCTAAACCATCGCCTTTTTGGTTGCCTTCCTCTGGAAACATCCCAGCTTGGTATTGTTGGAAATAGAAGTTCCCCAGGGTGTTAGCCCTATTGGGAAATTCTTTGGAAGCCGAAACTGTCAGGATTCCGCCTCCTTTTAGCAGAGTAGCAGAGGAAGCATGTCTAAATTTGTGTATGGCTTTTCTGATCCCAAACTGACTGAAGAAATAAAATAAATGCAGGCAGATTCAAATTACAAACTTAGAAAAGTTTACTAATGGCTTCCATACTTACATATGTATTGGAGATCCTACAACCTAACTAGCTAATGAATAGTAGTAACTTCGTAACTCATCACGGTCGGAGAGAGAGGAAGAGGAAGGAAAAATGGAGGAGAAGAGAGGGAGCTGAAAGGGGTCTCCTTCTTTTATAAGACCGATGACCCAAGCAGCTGTCCTGGGTCACATGATCTGATCACCTGAACGCCAAAGGTATTTATGATCATGCATTTAAATGACAGAAAGGCAAGTGGTGGAGCTTTGGCATGCAAAAGAGAAAGGTAGCCCTATGCTAGCTATTCACACTTGTTCTAAAAACAAGATGCGGGAGGAGAGAGAATGCTGGAATTTTTCCAACAGGTATGCTCTTAAACAAGGCTGTCAGGACCCCTGAGAAACAAAGCCCCCCCAGAATTCCACCATTTCCCCGCAGATCCACTCAACCTGCCCAGACTATGGTAACACCTTACCATCCATTGCTTCCAAAGCTTGGGAAAGTTTTGCACATTGAACTACCACTCTCAGAGTCCTCAAGCCAGTATGGACAGGTGCCTTGTTGGCAGGGGGATTCTGGGAGTTTTGCCCCAATAAATAAGAAAATGAAAATTCCCCGAATCACCCGTTTCATCATTTTGCCAAGACAGTCCCAAGTGCCAGGTGGCTGCCCAGCCCAGCCCCGCCAACCATCCCTGGGGCTCCATTCCAGTCCAAGCTGACCCAAAGTGGGGGTGCTGCCCTCCCTGCCAACTCACCCCATGCTCCTGCTTCCGCTTTTGGACCTGGCTGCGTCGTTGGGAGAAGAAAGAGGAAATGGAGCATTTGCCTTTTCTCCCCCGGTGCTTCCTCACACTCCCAAAACAGTTCCCCATTTGGAAAAACATAGAGGGACCCAAAGGCTGGCACAACTGACAGAAGAGAAGGCGCCTTCGTTTCCCTTGCGACAAGCACAACAGAGGCCCGATTGGCTGCGCTCAGAATTCTGAGGAAGTTCTTCCTGAGGTTCAGGTGGTATCTCCTTTCCTGCACCTTGAATCCATTGCTCCTTGTCCTGGTCTCTGGAGCAGCAGAAAACAAGCCCTCTCCTTCCTCTACATGGCATCCCTTCAAATATTTAAACATGGGTCTCATGTCCCCTCTTAACCTTCTCTTCTGCAGACTAAACATCCCCTGGTCTCTAAGTCTATCCTCATAGGGCTTCATGGCTTCCAGGCCCCTCACCATTTTGGTCGCCCTCCTCTGGACTTGCTCCAGCTTGATCATGTCCTTCTTGAATTGGGGTGCCCAGAACTGGACACAGGATTCAAGATGAGGTTTAACCAAAGCAGAGTAGAGTGGTATCAGTACCTCCCTCGATCTAGACACCATACTCCTACTGATGCAGCTGAGAATTGCATTGGCTTTCTTGGCTGCTGCATCACACTGCTGGCTCATATTCAGCTTGTGGTCTATTAAGACTCCTAGATCCCTTTCACTCGTACTGCTATCTAGCCATGTGTCCCCCATCCTATATTTTTGTGTTCCATTTCTTCTACCTAAATGTAGGACCTTACATTTATCTCTGTTGAAATTCATTTTGTTAGCTTTGGCCCAGCTCTCCAATCTGTCAAGGTCATGTTGAATTTTGATCCTATCCTCTAGCAAACCCTTTCAACTTGGTATCATCTGCAAATTTGATCAGCACGCCCTCTAGCTTAATTAACGAAAAATCAATAAGTAAACATCACGATCTGAGGATGGAAGAAAGGGGAAGATCAATATTTCCAGTGGATCTGATCTGATATGAACAGTCCAGAAGCTTAAAAATAATTTGGCACGCTTTAACTTTTCCTATAGATGAGGTGGTGGAAATTAAGAGGGGCTGCAACAGGGCCTTCAATGACTCTTCCTTTTATTGCTATTGTGAATTATTAGTTTGCCTGATAATTCTTTGCTCATTCCTTTTTCTTTCTTTCTTTTGTTGCATTGGTTGCTCTGACAGTTCCATTATTCAGTTACTGAATGACTTTCAGGATTTTTTCACCTCTGGGATTGTTATGTGTATTCTCTGCTGCCTTCATTTTATGTTCAATCTAGTGCCAAAATAAAACGTTTAATTGGTTTCCATTCTGGTGTTGAGTTGGTGGTCCCTCTTTCTTAGGGGTTGGCAGTCATTTCAGCCCAAGGGCTGCATGCAAGAAGAGACTTCTCAGTGGCTACTGCCAGGCTGTGGAACTCCCTTTCACAAGATGGGCAGGCACGTCTGCTTTTCTTTCTCTGGCATTGAGACTTCTGTATTTGGATAGACTTTTGGCTATTGACAGGTTGCTGCAGAATTTGTTTTTAATGGTGGGCATTGTGCTTTTTAACTACTTATGTTTTAAGTACTTTACAATAGTTTTAATGTGGTGGTTGGTTTTAACATTTTGCTTAATGTTGCTGCATACCTTCAAATTATTTCTGGTTTATGGGCACCCTATCATGGGGGTTTCTTGGGAAGCTTTCTTCAGAGGGGGGGTTGCCATGTATTCCTTTTTTGGGCTGGAAGAATGTGACTCACCCAGTGAGTTTCCGTGGCTGCGGGGGGGTTTGAGTCCTGGTATCCTAGAGTCCTAGTCCAATATGCAAAACACTACGCCACACTGGATCCTGAGCCAGCGGCAGACACAGCCAGTAGCGGACAGACACAAACCCCTGTATTTTCCTCCCCCATCCTTTTTCAGATCACATGTTGGGGATCCGAATGGAAAGAAAAATAAAATTCAGTGAGAGGTGGGGAAAGGGAAGCTTCATGTTCCTGTGTGTAGGGGGGTGGTCTCAGTCCAAAGCAGAGCCACGTGCATTTGCTCGGAAGCAAGAAAGAAAATGGGTTTCACTTCATGCTCCGTATTTAGCACAGCACACAGTTTACATTTTAAAAGGGATTTGATAAATTCCCGGAACACAAAGCCAGAAATTAATTAATTAATTGATTGATATTCTGAGTTACTCCCAACATGGCACCCAAGGTGGCTTAGAGAACAAGTTGAAAGAATAGTGTGAACAGGTGATTATTTTATGAACTGGGACCCTATAGCAGCTAAGCTAGGTTGGCAAGGGGACGACCCAGGCTGAGAGAGAGCTCTTGACTCTGGCCCTTTCCACACCTTACCTTTTCTCTGCACTGGGGCGCGGCAATCACGCGAGCAGCCTCTTCCGATAGGCTCTTGCGTCCCCGCTGCTTTGGCTCTGCAGCTGCTGCCTGCTGGCCAGCAGGCAGGGTGAGGGCTCTGCTTCTTCCTTCCGCAGCACAGCCGGGCATTTTCCCAGGCTGCGCTGGGGGAGGAAGCGCAAGGGACACAGCTCTGGAGACTCCACATGCACAGTAAGTGTGCATGGAACCCTGAAGCGATGCTTGATCGTGCACCATTTTCAGCTACAAGCCGAAAATTAAATAGTGCGCAATCGGCGCCTGCTGGCCCCAGCAGCATCGCATGATTGGAAGGATGTTGTCTGAAACGCTCCTCGCAATTGCGTGATGCTCCAGAAGCCCTTTTGCATGGCAAATGCTGTGCGAAAAGGGCCTCCCCCTTAACTGATCCTGGATCATCTCTAGAACTTTGGTGCAAAACCTCGTGAATTCTGATCCTCCCCTCCTTCTGGGAGATTCACCAAGGGCGGCCGGCTGCTTAACTAACGGCCCCTTCTGGCAGGAGAGGTGGGAAAGAGGGCATTTTCTTGGCTCCCTCAAGAGGGGAGGATGGAGAGCTGAGACAAAGTGAGCAGTTTCACAACAGGACAACGTCGTCAAAGAGGAATGTCACTCCCACCTAATTATGGCATTCTTGCTTTTGCTGTTATTTTTTGTTGTCTCGTTCCTTCCGAATACGCAGCTTTCTAAGAGTGGGGTGGTGGTAAGTACCATCTTCAGGGATTACATTATTTTATTTTTATTTCAGGGAGAGGGCAGAAAGAGTGGAAAACAACCCCTGTAAACCAGCTTGCCCACCCCAGGAAGAAGTTGGAGATCTCCAGGGGACAAGACAGGGGGACAAGGCACAGCATTTCTCAGGCAAGAATGCTGGAGGAAACAGCCTAATGTTTCTCGTTAATCCTTAACAAGCTAAAAATCTAATTCTGTTACACTTAGGTTGGGGGGATTTCACTGTTATATTTATGGTAAATTGCCATTTAAACTGACGTTTAATGCCTGCACTAAAAAAGCCCTAGCAGTATGAAGCTGAAAATTGCCTTCTGTTATTATTAGCTACTACTTTATTAGTGATTCTCACAAGCACTCCCATTAAAGTTTTAGGGCTACGCAGGTTGAATTTATATTTCTTGGGACAGATGGGAGCCCGTGCTGTGTCTCTTACAGAACTTAGGGGAAATTATCCAGATGCAAAGTACACCACCCCCTTCCAAGCTGTATCCACTACTTGTTGGTTTAACATCTTTTATCACTGGAATTAACTAAACTATCATGACATTTGTTAGTACGCTTAACACATTCTGCCATTTAATTAGTTGGCAACTTAATTCTGAAATTAAGTTAAAATTGAAATTAATTTAAGTCAATCACTTTAATTAAGATTATTTTAAGATTATATTAAGATTTTTCAGTGTACTGTTTTCATTGGCTTTTTATTTCTACCTGGTCATGTAATGTGGTGCCCTGCTGGGTTGTAGAGCATCCCCTCTCTTGGTTTAAATTTCCCTTTGATTTCCCAGATCTTGTGGAATAGGTCTCATTTTTTTTTTCATTTTTTTGTTGCCACGTTCTGTTTCTCTGCATTGATTATTACAGGAAGGCCCTGCCTTTCAACACCCTGTTATCTGATAATTCGCTCTTTTGATGCTTCCCAATTCAGGGCAAGTTCCATTAATTCAATGGGGGTTCTACTCTCTCATCAGTTCTCCTTGCCTATGAAGGCTCGCTTGCCATGCTAATGCTAGAAAGTGTGGCAAGGAAGAAAGTATGAACACAAACATTTTGGACTGATTTTCTAGAACTATCCTCTGCTCTCACTGCTCAGCAGCACCAAAGAGAGTCAGAAGAATTTGAAGCTAGTCTCTAGAGAATTCATGGATTTTGCTGTGGCCATTCTACAGTTTGTACAAAAGGAAGACCGAATTTTTTGAAATTAACCCAAGAAGTTAAGCATAACCTGATTGAGAGTGCATGAGTGCAGGAACTGGATAGCAGGATGAAGGAATAATGATACCAATGGCTATAGAAAACAATTTAAAGTCTTACTGGAAGTGAGAGATAGGAAAATTCCCTGAAGGTACTAAGCTGGGCTCATCTCAAGCACTGCGTTCAGTTCTGGGCATCACAAGTTGGAGCAGGCTCAGAGCGGGGCAGAAATAATGAGAAGAGGTATGGAGAGTAAAATATAGGAAGAAAGGTTGAAGGACCTGGGCATGTCCAGCTTGGTGAAGAGAAGACTGAGGGGTGACAGAATCACCCTCAAGGAAGGGGCAGGCTGTTCTCTACCATTCTCTGCTGCCTCAGAGAGTAGAACTAGGTCTAATGAGGGTTCCTACTTACAGGAGGGTAGATTTCGATTGAACATTCGGAGGGACTTCTTGACAGTTAGGGCTGTTTGACAATGGGACCAATTGCCTAGAGAGGCGGGGTGGGGTTTCCTCCTCTGGACGTCCTCAGAAAGAGGCTGGACAGCTCCCTGCTGGGGTTGCAGTAGCTGGAGTGCCTGCACTGAGCAGGGTGTTGGACTCAATGGCCCACACGGCCCCTTCCAACGCTGTGATTCTAGCAAAGTGTGTGTGCTTTTTAGTGCATTCTATACTTACATCTTTACAAGGAAAGGGAAGAAATAGAAGCATTTGAATGCCTTTGATTTTTCTCTAATGAAATCACTAAGAATACAAGGGGGATGTAAATGGAGGAGGTGGATTTATCCTCTACTTTGCACTATTTAATAAAAGATGGTGTCAGCTTGTGTTCTGCTGCTTCAGAGACCAGAACAAATGGATTCAAAGAAAAAGACATAGAGAACGCTAGCACTCTGTCCAGGCCACAAAATCTTGACAGCCTGCCTCATCCAGGCATGGGCCTCGAGCCTAACCAGACCTCGAGCCGCCACAGCTGATTCCAGGGTAGGGAGCTAGGAAGGGGACATACAAAGCCGAGCCAGCTGGGTCAGGTCCTGGCCATTGGCTGTTGGGTGAGAATGTATCACCGCATTCAACCACATGATCCCAGTGGACCTGATCAAGGGATCCAGTTGGTCCGCAATTGCTTTGGCCTTGGTGGCACGCCAGGGGACCCTAGTCACTATGACCTGCGTCTCCTGTGTCTCTGGCCTATCTACATTGCCTTCTCCTAATGGGGTGATCTGCCTAGTCATGGACTGTGTCTCTACTGGGTGGAATGGGACCTTAGGGTCACTCCAATCCGGGTTATGGGGAAGGGTTGCCAGAGCATCCTCCGGCAAGGGCTCCCTGGAAAAATCCTGAGCAAAAGTTGTGAGCAGCTCCGGGCACACAGCTGAAATCTGGGCCTTATGGGTATGGAGCTGGCTCTCCAGTGCAGCAAGCTGCTAAAGGCAAGCTGCATGACTAACAGCCTCCTGCTGTTCTCTCACTTGCCCCACCATGAATTTGGCTGCAGACCGGGCATGATCCAGCTCAGCCTCTAAGGCATGGGCTTTCTCTTCTCATGTTTGCACCACTAGCATGATGTCACTAAGCTTCTGTGCGGAGGCCTGCGCAACGAACGTGAAAATTACTTTGTCCGCTCGCAATGCCTCAATCTCAGCATGAAGCCGGGCATCCCCCTTCTCTACTTCTGCTAGCTTCCCTCGGGTCTCTACGAGGGCACTACTAGCGTCTCTGGCCATAAGCTAAAGTTCCCAGGCAGCCAAAGCATCCTTTGATGGCCCGAATGGGTTCCTTGATTTACGCGCCAGGGCATACGCTTCTCGGAGTGTGGTAAAGGGATCAGCCATCTGGAAGATGGAGTCCTTCCAGGGGCATTTCCCCTTGCTCAACACCCTCCTTTCTAACTTTCCCCAGACCTCTTCCTCACACATGAGGTCCCTAAAAGTAACTGGGCTCTCCTTGGCCATTTCTACACAACACAACTAAACTTCCTAACACAAACACGGGACCAGGAACTGGAGTGACAGGGAGGATCACCTAGACCCCTGGGGGAACTGAAGGGAAACGAACTCTGTGAACTACTCTAGGAAAGAGGGATGGGAACCTGTCTCCAGCCTGCCCAAACAAAGTCACTTTTGTACACCCAAGCCCAGTTTTACACCTCGACAACATCGGGGACAAAAGGATGAGGAAACGGTTCATGGATGGGGAGGTCACCTAGACCCAGGTAACCCTCAGGAGTACTCTGCCTGCCTGAAGGGAGGAAATGAACATTTTGGAACTTACTACGCCGCCTGGCCAAGCAGCGGGGAAAAAGGGGCAAGGAACAAAAACCGAACCGTCCCTAACTGGTTTTCTGGGTGAGGGGGCCTTTCCTCCACCTTGGGACAAATCTCTAAACCCCAGGCTAGCTTGGGGAGCACCCGCACCTAACAGGATAGCCGTCAGAACGCACCAGAAATTTAAACAGCCAGGATGCACCCACGCTATCAAACTACTACAAAACAATGGGACGTACCCATATCTATCAACGAACAGGGGTATTCTTCCCTAAAGTCCTTATGTGCCTGCCTCCCGCTACTGTGTTGTGTGCGTGTGGACTGTTTCCATCCTAGAATCCCAGCCCACGATAGTTCCAAGATGGGAGGTGGTTCCCAGGACAGCTCGTGCACCAAGAAAGAAAGGGGAGCAGATTTCCACCCCGATAGAGTAGCTCCTAGAGCTCACACATACAGAATTCTCACACACACACGTGTACCTGACTAACTGTGTTCTAGGCAACTTGCTTGGCCTTTCCCTAAGTCAGTACCAGCCTGATTTGAGGAGGTTTGCGACTCCTTCTCAAATTAGGGGTACCGGGGTTGCCCGCGTTACTCCACCACTCTGTTACCCTGTTTACTGGGGGTCCTGGGAGGGATACCTAAATAACCATACAAAACACACTTTGGGAGAAATTAGCTAGAGCACTGCTGGCAAAAAAAGAGGCTGGGCAACCTAGCAGAATCTTGTAAGAACAGGTTGCTTACCTGTAACTGTGGTTCTTCGAGTGGTCATCTGTGCCATCATACACTAGGAGCTTTAGCGCCTGCGCGGTCAGCGTTCGGAAACTTCTAGAGCTTGTTCGCTTGGCGGGAACCCCTCCCCCACGCCGGTACTGCGCATGCTCCTCCCGCCGAGCAACGGTCTCTCCTCAGTTCTGTCGTCCGCCGTAGAACCTACAGGGACCTGAGAAAGAGGGGAGGAAGGGCGGGTGTGTATGATGGCACAGATGACCACTCGAAGAACCACAGTTACAGGTAAGCAACCTGTTCTTCTTCTCGTGGTCTCTGTGCCTTCATACACTAGGAGACTGTGTAGCTTACCGGTCGGACGGCGGGTCAGGTCCTACAGCACGGAAGCCAACACCTCACGTCCAAACCGGGCATCTCTGCGCGACCGGCAGTCGAGCCTGTAGTGGCGCACGAAGGTCGATGGTTGGGACCAGGTCGCCACACGGCAGAGTTCATGCAGGTCAACTCCTCGCAGGAGGGCCGCAGAAGTAGCCACAGCTCTGGTGGAGTGGGCTCGAAGCAGGACTGGCGGAGGCTTCCTCGCGAGCTCATACGCCAGTTCAATAGTCCTCACCACCCACTTGGAGAAGCGCTGGGTGGACACTTTTAGGCCCCTCCGACGTCGCCCATAGCAAACAAAGAGATGCGGCGTCTGTCGGAAGGAAGCAGTCCTGTCCTTGTAGAAAGCCAATGCCCGACGCACGTCCAGGGAGTGGAGGGACCGCTCCAACGGTGTCGTCGGGTTCGGGAAGAAGGCAGGCAGGATGATGTCCTGGTTGAGATGGAAACTGGACACCACCTTTGGCAGGAACGAGATGTCAGGTCTCAGGACCACCTTGTCCCTGTGGAAGACCGTGAAGGGCTCATCGGAACGAAGAGCTGTGATCTCACCCGCTCGCCTCGCTGAGGTCACCGCTACCAGGAAGGCAGTTTTCATTGTCAGGAGCCTGTCATCCGAGGTCGCCATCGGCTCGAAGGGCGGCTTCGTCAACTGCGAGAGCACCAGCGAGAGGGACCACGGCGGTAGCGGCGGCGATACCGGCGGGTAGAGATGGTGAAGTCCTTTCAGGAACCGCTTAACGGTATCGTTCCTGAAGAAGGCCGAGGCAGCAGATCGTGGCGGTTGGTATGCCACGATCGCGGAGAGATACACCTTCAGGGATGGAAACGCCAGGCCCTGTTGCCGGAGGTGCAGGAGGAAGTGCAGGACGGTCGAGAGCCCCGCGGGCGATACCGGCTCACTCCTATCGTTAGCGAAGGTCAGGAAGCGTCGCCACTTGTATTGATAGTTGCGACGGGTGGATTCCTTCCTGGCCGCGACGAGGACGGTCCGGCACGGGATCGTCTAGTGCGATATCCTCCAGGCATGGAGGGCCAGGCGTGGCAGGTCCGGATGGAGGACTCGGCCGCCGGAGTGGGAGAGCAGGTCCGGTGTCGGTGGCAACCGGAGCAGGTCGTCTCGCACGGCTTGTAGCAGGGGTGCGAACCAATGTTGCCTCGGCCAGTACGGGGCTACCAGGATCGCGTCGGCTCGGTCGGCGAGGATCTTCGATATCGTCCGGCCGAGCAGCGGGAACGGCGGGAACGCGTAGAGGAGTTCCCCGGTCCACGGAAACTGGAAAGCGTCCCCGATGGAGGCACGATCGTGGCCCGCTCTGGAACAGAATCGGCGACACTTCGCGTTTTCCCTGGTCGCGAAGAGGTCGATCGATGGTTCGCCCCAGCGGTCCCGAATCAGTCTGAACGCCTCTCCGGAGAGAGACCATTCGTGATGGGATGAGGTGTCTCTGCTGAGGGCGTCTGCCGTGGTGTTCTCCTGCCCGGCCAGGTGAACCGCCACGGGATGCGTGTGCAGGCGAATGCACCATTCCCACAGGCCGAGCGCGATGTCGAGCAGGGTCGTGGAATGAGTCCCACCTTGTCTGTTGATGTAGCAGACGGCGGTGGTGTTGTCCGTCAGAATCAGGACCGTGCGCCCCGCCACGGCATGGCGGAACGCCCGTAGGGCTTTCCAGACGGCGAGCAGCTCCAGCGCGTTGATATGGAGAGCGGTCTCGTCGTCGGTCCATCTGTCGCGGACTCTGAGATCGCCGCAGTGGGCACCCCATCCATACAGGGAGGCGTCGGTCGTTACCGTCACCTTCGGTGTCGGCTGTTGGAAAGGCATCCCCGACATGAGATTGCGTCGCGACTGCCACCATCGGAGGGATGAGCGGACGTCTCCCGGCAGCTGCAGTCGGAGTGTCTGTTCGTCTCGCAGGGGGTCGAATATGCGGACGAACCAGTGTTGAAGAGGTCTTGCTCTCAGCCTGGCGAGATATGTCACAGCGGTCGTCGCAGCCATGTAGCCCAAGAGCTGCTGGACGCTTCTCGCAGATAACGTCGGGGCCGTACGAGCGTGAGCGGCGGCCCGGATCAAGGTTTGTGCTCGAGACTCTGGTAGGTACGCCCTGGCGGAGGTCGAGTCGAGCGTCGCCCCGATGAAGTCCAAGATCCTCGCCGGCTCGAGGTGGGACTTCTTCGGATTCACTCGTAGACCAAGGCGGGTCAGGAGTGACAACGTCATGTGGACGTCGTGGTAAAGTCTCTGTTTGCAGGACGCCACCAACAGCCAATCGTCGAGGTAGGGGAAGACGGAAGCGCCCTTCGTCCGCAGGTAGGATACCACCGGGGCCATGCACTTGGTGAAGACCCTTGGGGCAGTTGAGAGTCCGAACGGCAGCACCTTGTACTGGTAACAGGTGTCGTCGACTGCGAAGCGGAGGTACCGTCTGTGCTGCGGGCGAATGGCGATATGGAAGTATGCGTCTCGGAGATCGATGGAGGCGAACCAGTCCCCTCGATGTAGGAAGGGTAGGATCGACGGTATCGTGACCATCTTGAACCTTTTGGGGCGGATGTAGTAGTTCACCCCTCTGAGGTCTAGGATCGGCCGGAGGGTACCGTCGGCTTTCGGTCGTGAAGTACCTGGAGAAGAAGCCGGTGGTCTTGGCCTCTTGCGGGAGCCGCTCGATCGCCCCTTTCTGGAGGAGGGATTGGATCTCTTCCAGGAGGGCCGGACTCGACGGCGTGGAGTAATAAACGCCGCGAGGAGGAATATCGAGAAACTCGATGGCGTAGCCAAGACGGACGATGGAAAGCACCCAAGAGTCCGTAGTGACATACTGCCACTCCGCTAGGTGTCGAGCGAGAGTCGGTCGGTCTCCGAGCGCTGATGGTAGGCTGAAGAGTGGGTATTGGTGGGTCCTGCCAGGCACGTCAAAACCGAGACTTTGTCTCGGAGGAGGACTTCTTCGACGAAGGCGGGCGCCGTCTAATCGTGCGTCTGGCCGATGAGCCGGAGGACGGTCTCGACTGTCCAGACTGGGCCGAACGCTGGAACGACGAGGTGGAAGATCGTCGCCAGGATGGTCGGAAGGTGGAGGCCCTGCGGGTCTGCGTGGCCGGCTGCAGCCCGATCTTTTTTGCGGTCAGTCTCGCCTTGACGAGATTGTCCAAAGCTTCGTCTGTGGACGAATTGAATAGGCCTTCACCGTCGAAGGAGAGATCTTCAATCCTCCTTCTGGTGTCCTCCTGGATGTCGGCCGGTCGAAGCCAAGCATGGCGGCGGAGGCCGACGGATCCCGCCATGACCCGGGAGGCGATCTCCACTGCGTGCCGGGAGGAGGCCATCTGGTGCCGAGCGATGGAGATAGCCTCATTGAAGATCACGGAGGAGGCTTGGCGGATGTCCTCCGGTACCGCTTCCATCGCTGGTTGCAGGCGATCGAGCACTTTCTTCAGGTATGCCGCGAGGCAAGCCTGAGTGTTGGACAGCCTGATCTGCAAGGAGGCAGCCGAATAGAACCTCCTTGCGTAGGCGTCCAACTTCCTGCCCTCTTTGTCCGGCGGGGTGGTGTGTTGCCTGCCGGAGCCCTTCGTCTGCGCGGACTCGACGACCACAGAGTTCGGTGCAGGGTGATTAAATAGATAACCGGCGTTATCCTTCTGCACCCTGTAGAGGTGTTCTAACCGCTGCGGTATCGGCTGAGCCGAGGCCGGTCTATCCCAGGCGGCCTTCACCAGTCTGGATACCCGGGGCAGGAGAGGCAGCGGGGCCGTGGAAGGTCGCTTCTCCTCGAAAACGGAGAAGGCTGGATCGTCATCCTCCGGCTCCGCATCGGCGATCTTAAGGCCGAGGGTAGTGGCCATGCGGAGCAGCATCGCAGAGAACTGGTGGACGTCCTCTGGAGCAGAATCTGGGATCGGGTCCCCGAATCCCAACGGAGGAGACTCCTGGGAGGCCGTCTCAGACACCTCAGACTCCGCACTCGAGTCGTACGACTCCGAGCTCGGTGAGTCCTCTCGCCGCTCGCTCTCCGGCTCCTTCGTAGTCGCCGCAGGTGTTGCCTTCCTAGGCTTCTCCGCAGCCGGGGCGGTGGTAGCAGCAGCGTCCCGCTTGGGATGGCTGACCACTGACTTCACCCTCTTGGTGGTGACCGGGGTAGTCTGGCAGGCTGACGTCGTCGTAGCCCGCTCAGTCACCACCGACTCCGTAGGGCGCGTCGCCGTTGCCGTGACCCTAGGAGGTGGCGATATCGCCCGATACCGTGGTGAAGGCTCCCTCGCCCTATGATATCGAGGGGAGGGAGAGCGGCTGAAGGAGCGGCGGTCCGACGGAGATCGGCTTCGGCGTCGACGGTACCGAGCCTCGTCCCCTCTAGGCGAGCGCGATTCGCGCTGTCGACGAGGTGACCGGGACCTCCGGAAGGTCTCCCAGCGACTCGGGCCACGATGGTACCGATCCCGGTACGATGGCGAATGCGACCGATAGGAGGCCGGGCGCTCTCTCCATTCAGATTCCCTCGCGTACCTGGCCACGTAGGACGCCGAGGTGTATCTGGAGGCAGACGAGCGAGGTTGTTCCTCTCTTGTCTCCCTCGGAGGCGGCGAGGCCACCGGACGCTCGGAAGAGCGGGACCGGGACCTGAAGGAGGTCGAACGCCGCTCCGGAGAAGCAGAGGGCTCTCTCTGCTGCAGGTCGGCCGACCTGCGACGGCTAAGAGGGCGGTGGCGCTCCTCCACCAGGGTTGGAGGGTCTGCCACAGGCGAGTCCGGGCGCTGTTGGGGAACGTCCTCGATCTCATCCTCCGAGAGGTCGACGGACTCGCCTCGCCCTTTGGAAGGCTGCTGAGTAGGAGGAGGAGTAGGAGGTTGAGCGTCCCCAGCCGGGGAGCGCTTCTTTTCCTTCTTCTTCTTCTTCTTCTCCTTCTCCTTGCCCTTGCCTCCGTCCGGAGCAGGGCGCTTTTTTG
Organism: Ctenosaura bakeri; assembly: GCA_948474755.1. Classification (NCBI taxonomy): domain Eukaryota; kingdom Metazoa; phylum Chordata; class Lepidosauria; order Squamata; family Iguanidae; genus Ctenosaura; species Ctenosaura bakeri. Next base: position 20,418 of record CAOLHI010005797.1, on the reverse strand, counting down.
CAGGCGTCTCCGTAAGGGGAGCCTCCGCCTTCCTCGCCGTCGAGGATCCTTTCGCTGACTTGGCAGCCGCCGACAGCTTCGGGATCCTCGGTAACGCCGAGATCGGCGTTTCGCCGGTACCGAGCCCGATACCGACGAGGTGGACGGAACGGCAGCCGCCGATACCGTCGATGGCGTGGTCGTCTTCTTGTCGGCCATCTTGGAAGTGGAGGTCTCGTCTATCGCCCGCAGAGACTGTTCCCAACAATAAGATTTGAGTCTCGCGGAGCGGTTGCGAAGAGTTTGGGGAGTAAAATCCCTGCAAATTTGGCAAGTCCGGATATTGTGGGACTCGCCCAAACAGAAGAGACACTCCTTATGGCCGTCGTTGAGGGCAACCTTGCGGCCGCAGGACACGCACTTCTTAAAGAGCGCGGACATAAGACGAAGAAACGCCAAACTCCGAAATCCAAAAAAGACGAAAACCGAAGGGGGAGTCCGAAAGAGAGGTCAAAGACAGTCCGAAAGTCCGTAAAACCGTGAAAAAACAGCAAGCCAAGCACGACGTGAGAGGAACAAACTAAAGAACCTTCCGTACGCGGCGGCGGACTAGAAAGAACTGAGGAGAGACCGTTGCTCGGCGGGAGGAGCATGCGCAGTACCGGCGTGGGGGAGGGGTTCCCGCCAAGCGAACAAGCTCTAGAAGTTTCCGAACGCTACCGCGCAGGCGCTAAAGCTCCTAGTGTATGAAGGCACAGAGACCACGAAGAAGAACCTAATGTTTACGGGGTCCAGCAACCTGTCAATAGCCAAAAGTCTATCCAAATACAGAAGTCTAAATGCCAGAGGAAGAAAAGCAGACATGCCTGCCCATCTTGTGAAAGGGAGTTCCACAGCCTGGCAGTAGCCACTGAGAAGTCTCTTCTTGCATGCAGCCCTTGGGCTGAAATGGCTGCCAACCCCTAAGAAAGAGGGACTACCAACTCAACACCAGAATGGAAACCAATTAAACGTTTTATTTTGGCACTAGATTGAACATAAAATGAAGGCAACAGAGAATACGCATAACAATCCCAGAGGTGAAAAAATCCTGAAAGTCATTCAGTAACTGAATAACGAAACTGTTAGAACAACCAATACAAAAAAAGAAAGAAAGAAAAAGGAATGAGTAAAGAATTATCAGGCAAACTAGTAATTCACAATAGCAATAAAAGTAAGAGTCATTGAAGGCCCTGTTGCGGCCCCTCTTAATTTCCACCACCTCATCTATAGGAAAAGCTAAAGCGTGCCAAATTATTTTTAAGCTTCTGGACTGTTCATATCAGATCAGATCCACTGGAAATATTGATCTTTTCAAATTTCAAACACAATTTTATTTGTTAGCACTACCAAACAACACAAAACTGTCACTGGTGATACAAACACCTTGGCACAAAGTTTTCTTGCAGGGCTCCTTGAGTTGCAGCTATGAGCAGGAAAACCATTTTGCATAGTTTATAGCCTTCCATGGATCTCTCTAATTGCTTTGCATTCTTTCCCAATATCTGCAAAGAAAAAAAGGGAAAGGATATAATTAGGCTATCATGTGATCAAATATCCACAATTATTATACTATCTCATTGTTAGGCCATGGAAAACTTCTCAGTTAATAATTGACCGTAATGAAATCCCAGATATTCGGCCAGGGGAGAGTGAGGTGCACACAACCTCCCAGCACTCTGAGGGGGCTTACCATGGCAAAAGTTTGAGGTGGGAGAGAAGCAAAGATTGTCCCTCTTTTCAGAAAAGGCACAAAAGAGGACCCAGGGAGCCACGAGCCAGTCAGCCTGACCTCAGTGCCAGGAAAAATATTAGAACAGGCTATACAGCAGTCCATCCACAAGTATCTTGACGACAATGCCGTGATCAATAGGAGCCTGCAGGGATTTGTCAAGAATAAATCCTGGTAGCAGTACAGGTATAAACCATATGTGACCAATGCCACCATCAACTTCATGAATACTCTGAGGGGTGAAGACAATGCAAAGGGTATTGCCTAGAACTGACAGTGGCAATCCCTCAAAGTGAACCAGAGCAATTGTCGACTCTTTTCACAAGTCAGGACACGTAAATAAGCCTCCTGGGGTCCACAGAAATAAGAAAATCACTCTATCTCAGAGCCTCCTGAATAGAGAGGACTTCTATTCTGAAGTGTTTGACTGTTTGACAGTTAGAAAATTGTCCATGAATTTGAGGTCCAGAATAGAATGGACACCGCCTCCCTATTTGGGCATGGTGAAGAACACAGAATAAACACCAGGAAAGCATGGCGGAACAAGAACGCTGTCCTGTTTTTTGTCAGCAATACTCCAGAGCATAAGAAGGGTGTGAAGTACAAGAGCTATCAGATCCCTGTCAGTCACAGGTGATTCATTGCAATGAAGGGAGTAGCAAGAGCATAGTCATCCGCCAGTTCAAATCATAGCGGCAAGGAGGAATTCACAGTAACAAGCCAGAAGGGAGTCCAAAAGCAGCATTTCTTGAATGAAGCAAGGTCCAAGGTTGCAAAGGAATCACAAAGACAGAAGAGTTCCTAATTAGCCAGATAGGTCAGCTGTGAGCAACAGTCTGTCAAGGGAGTGCTGGGAGATGTATAGCTGGCTATCTTCGTGCAGCCAGCGCTTGATTAATTGATGTCTCTTATTTAAGAGATGGTAGGGCCTACACAAGCTCTGTGTGACTCTCGTTTGCTCCATAAAGGTAGGTACCACATTCTCAGCTCCTTCCTCCCCCTGCTGGGAGGCAGAATCCTCATCTGTCTGTGGGATGTGGGGTCCCCTCCTGCTTCACCCCTGGATATAGGCTCTGCAGTTTTCAGAGTCTGTGTCTGATTCAGATTCACTCGAAGGGTGAGGCATGACAAATTTCCTCTATGGTTCCTATGGCCAATAGGTGACTGATTTCCTGAGACACAATGGACTCCTGGACAGTCACCTTCCAGATGGGAAAGAAACCTGGTTCTGGTAAGTTTGGCAAACTCCAAAGAGTAGCCCATGGAGACAATATTCAGAACACAGTGGTTTGTGGCAGTTTGAGGCCAAACTTCCCAAACATAAGAAGCCTACATTCCCCACTTGATATGGGCAGTCAAAACTGCTGTTCCCCAGCCCCAGGGCTGAAAAAGCCCTCTCTTGCAGCTACTGGCAGCAGATGATGAAGACTGGGAATGAAAGGGGAATCTAGATCTAGACCAGGAAGGACAAAAGGACCAAAGATCTCTGGACCTAGAAAATCTCTGGACCTAAAAAGTAAAAGAGAGTGCCTAAGTGGTTTCCTATATAATTTCTTAGAGACAGTAGACATAACCTCCTTGTCTACTTAGACTCCACAAGGATGTTTTTAAAGATGTAGTTACTAAAGCGTTTCACCCCTTTGAAAGAGACTGCTGCAATGTAAGCAAGTAGATGGATCTTTTTATCACATGTGGTGGCTATGTCCGGAGGCTATAAGATACTGGAAAAGAATTCACGGAGCCATGGAATCCTTATTACAAATAGATCTCCCACTGACTCCGGAATTGTATTTACTGAACATGACACATCAAATTGACAAAGATAAAAGACAATATGAGACAGTCATACTATATATGATTATGGCAGCTAGAATTCTATGGGCAAAATATTGGAAGAGGACAGAAAGCCCAATCTTGGAAGAATGAGTAGATAAAATACAAGAATATTGCTCAATGGAAGAATTATCTTTCAGAATGAAAAATGAAACGAAAGTAGGATTAAGAAAGGGAACAATCAATTTGAGAATGTTTAAAGGTTATTTAGAAACAAATTTTTAAAGTTAAATTTGAAGTAATAAACAAAAGAATACTTTAAGATAAAAGATAAATCGAATGGTATCTATTCTAGTATATACAAGTTGGGAGACCAGTCTACAAATTGATGCCTGAACCGGTGAGATCTAAGTGTTGAAATGTCAAAAAATTAAAGATCAAACCAGGGAAGAGGGGAAGTGTTATTTGAAATGTTTATGATGACATGGAAAATTAGCAACGTTTTATATGTAATAATTTGAAACTAATTAAGCTAAGAAAAGAATATTATGTAAGTTTGTATTTCTAAGTTTTTTAAAAAAATATAGAATAAAAAAAAAAGAAAGAGACTGCTGCTAGATCAGCCCTGGAGTGGGTACCTATCTCCCAGTGTCTCAGCCATGCTGAGCACCTAGCAACTGTGATGGACCCTATTCTGCTAGCTGAGCATATTAAGGTATTCAGTGTAAAGTCTACCACAAACTGCCAACACTATAATTTTGCATGCGATCCCCTTAAAAACATTTTGATCTAGCTCATTGTTCTGCAAATATCCTCAATCCAGATGATGGTAGCTTTGGCAAACAGGAAACTTGAGGAGGAAACCTCATGTAGACAGGGCAGATGTCTCATGAGCTTTTTTAAAGGGACCTTTCAATGCGCTTCTCCTATGGGTACCTGACAGATCCTTCACCCTCCTTAGGTCTGAGAGCTCCTGAAACCAAAGCAGTAACAGAGAGCCCACAACTTGTAATTTTAGCTCTTCCATCACCTGCTTGCCAAGAGTGTAAAGCCTCTGGGCCCTGGTGGTTCTTCTGCCCTGCAATGGAGTTGTCCATTCTGACCTCACTATTTGAAGAAAGATAGAAAGAAAGTGCACCTCCTTCACTAGTGGCAGGCTGACACAGGAATGTGGCACCTCTCTTACTAAGTTCTGGTTGCTGCTGATCAGAAGATTGTTCAGAAGGCTTTGAAACAGAAAAGCAGATATAACCTTAGAGAGCCAAACAAGGAAGTCATCAGGATGGAAAAGCAGCTCAGACAAATTATCATGTAGAGATTCAGAGTCTGATCATTCACCGTCCTTCTAGTCAGAACTTAAGTCTTGAAGAAACTGACTGTGACCCACTCTTCCCCCAACAAAGAGTCAAAGACTGAATCATGGTCAGATAGATCAGAAGAATGAGGGAAAGAGGCCACGCTGTTCTTTCTGAACTGCTGACTTTTTGGGGCATGTGGGTAGTCCACTTCTCCTTCTCCCAAGACTTAGAAGGCAGGGCACTGGCTTCCTGAACTGAGACTGCCTGATGAGAGAGGTGAACAGATACCTCAGAAGAAACTCACTGCTTGAGCTGGTTAAGCGCTGAATCTCCAGGAGGGGGCAGAGGAGGCAAAACAGGAACAGTGAAGGAAGCAGTTGCTCCACTGCCTGCAAAAGCAGAAGCAACATTCTTGGCAGAGAGGGGAACGGAAGAGCTCAAAGGTGAATCTGCTCCCAGTAAAGACAAAAGAGAGGCCACAGAAAGAAGAGATTCAGACTGACCATGCTGGCTGTGCTGAGTGCCAGGAAGAAGGCTAGGCAGTTTGGGCTTGTACGAACCTTGTCCCTAGGAGTGAGGTGAAAGCACAAAAGGGGATGGACCCTTGGCTTGCTTCCCTCAGAATCAGGCTAATTATATCTGGGCTGCTGATTAAAGGAATCTCTACCAAATCTGAATCTGGGACAGCGCATCACCAAAGAAACTCAAGTGATGGAGCAACTGTTCCTGGCTGTTGAAACAGGTAGCCCCCTTGGTGCACTCACAGCTTGAGTATGACACAGTCTTCTGTGGGCCAGTGTGAGGCACAGAGGGCAGAAAGGATGAGTTCCTGGGAGTTTGGGAGCTGGATCTTGAGTTACCATGAAGAATGGCATGCTCCAGAGGCAATCTCTGGGTCCAGGGGCCAGTGTCTGAGACACTCTACTACATCATCCAAACTGGAAGCCTCCCAAGTGGCCATACTGGCCGTGATGTGGGTTCTTCATCTGAGGGAGTATGAATTAAAGTACAACCAAAGGAGAGAGCCAGGCAACCTATCTGTAGCCTAAGTAGCCTAACGAAGGTGCAGGTATTTCTTTCACTGTTTTGGCATGTAAAGAGGTGGCTGCACCTCTTCCAGTACAGGGTGGCTCCCATGATACAGGATGGGAAATAAATATTTTAATATTTGAGCCATGGGTTGACAGAGCAGTGGCACATCTCACTCAGCTCATGTGTGAACTTACTCACACAACTCTGCATCTAACTAGATGCTTACCTGGCATATTCACAGCTTGCTGCTCCTGCTGTGATATCAGATGAAACAAGCGCAGTGTTTCAGCCTCCAATTCTTTCACGATCATCTCCTGTGGGACACAAAAATTGTCAGTGCATGAAATCTTAGGCGATTAACTGGCTGAAACAATTGCAGTTCCCCACCCTAGACTGATTGAGGATTGAGAGTCAGCTAATCTGTTTCTGTCTGGGATCCTTTATCACCTTCTGGCCACCGGGGCATCCAACTTGTGATCATGGTGGAAACAGTTGGAAAATTCCAGCATTCTCTCCCTCCACTGCTTGTTCTTGGGCAACCTTGTTCTAGGTGGCCTAGAGTTTCCTTTTACTTTGCATGATAAAGCCCTTTGCTTCCTCATCTAAAGTCTCACCACATGCTGTTATGTTATTTACATGCATGGCTATAAATACATTTGGTCTCTAGAGAACCAGATCTTGTGACTGAGAATAGTTCCTAGGGTCACCAGCCTTATAAAAGACCCTACTTCTCAGACCTACCCCACTTCTTGGCCATTTTTGCTTCTGCCTCCTTCTCTCTGACCATGCTTTCATCTCCATCAAGACAATGGTGTGTTAAGAATGTAGCTATTATCTTACCTAATCTATTCATCAGCTGGTTAGGATTGAGGCTCCCTAGTGCATATGTAAAATTCATTAGTAAATTTTTCTAAGGCCATTTTCACACGGGGGTAAAACCCAGCGTTGCGACTACCGGAGACGGAGGTCGTTCACACCGCGGAGCGAGCTAGTGCGTTTGGAAAAGGCGAGGCTCCACAGCTCCAACCGCTCTGGTGCAGCCGCAGGGGTGGCGCTGCGAGTTTTTTAAAAACTACCTTCCCAGGTGGTTTTTATGAAACTCGCCCGCACTAATCCGTGGCTGCTCCCGGTGTGAATCTGCAGAGATGCGTTAGCGCGTCTCTGCAGATCTGCCCGGGGGCGGGCTTTCGGCTGGCGCGCTGCCCTGATTGGCGGAGTGCCACCGGAAGCCACCAGCCGCCATTTTGGGTGCCGCTGAACGCCGCTGAACGCCGCCAAAATTCGGCGGCGTGTGGAGCGGTGGAGCTGTGCTCCCCGCAGGGACGGAGCAGGGACGGAGCAAAACGCAAGCAGGTAAGCTCCGCCCCTGTGTGCACCGCCCCGTTTCGGCTCCCCCACGTGTGAAAAGGGCCTAAGTTTGTAACCTGAAACTGCCTTTCTTGTTTTATTCTCTTAGTCAGTTTCAGTTCAGGGAAGCAACATGGAGATTGGGGCATGTATTTTTTACTACCCTACTGAAAGAAGGCTGATTTCTAACTGTTTTAGCTTTCATAGAATTTCCCCAAAAGGGATATACCCTGGGAAACGCTAATTCCCAACAGAAACCACACAGGCAGAATTAACATTAGTACTCCCCTTAAACATTCTTAAGTATTGAAATCTCAGGATATTTATATGGACGGATGAGTAGGCTCTCTGTTAAACTTTTAGGCTATTTATTATAGGCAATAAGAGATATTCACAAACATATACACTCTCCTTAAAAAACATAGGCATATCAGCATCCAGGCTTTCCCCCCCCCCATCATATTATATTACATTGAGTGTAAGGTATCATACTTTTATTACATTACAGTATATGACAAATAAGAACTGAAACTTATACGGGCAGTGTATAAATTCAATAATACTGTTAAGATCGGTTTTAGCCTTATCTTGTTTTAATCTATACTAGTGTATATACCCAGTGTTGCCCGGGATTTTATTTTCTCATAGGTAATAATTGTTAGAAATACTTTAGGAATTACCTTACTTTACCTTAGGAATCAGACGCATTTGAAATACACAGATTTGAGATCTTGTGTCTCTAATTACCCAAACTATTCTGTCCAGTACCAGTAACTTTCCCCCATATTCCCCAATCCAATCTGTATTCAGAGTTGCTTACATACAGAGGTTCGATTTCTGAGAGAATACACTGCCCTCCTTCTTGCTGCTAGGCCTCATCTTCATAGCAACTGGTCAGGCCCAAGAGCTCTCTCACTGAGAATTCTAAAGGCCCCTCCCTAAACTGCAAACCCCAGAATTTGATAGAATCTTCGCAAGCAGTCAATCATATGAGGTCTTGTCTGCCTTACATGGACAAACAGGCAAACATTGATGAAGACATTAGATTGCAAACTGCCTTGGGAGAAAGATGGGATAACAAATTGATAACAAATACTAACAATCAATGCAGACCAGACTACCTGCAGCATACCTTCAGTTCCCGGAGCTCTTTCTCCATCGTATCTTGGGCCTTCTCAAACATCCCAGCCTCCATCTCATTGTTAATGCTATTCTTGAGGATTTCCCGCATCTCTTTACAGGCATTGGGCCCACTTATTTGTGAGGCTGCTGCAAGAGCCAACAAATAAAAAAAAAAGTTCAGACAATCACTTGTGAGGGAAGAAAGAAAAGCAAATAAGATACAGATATGCCCCAAAGAGAGAGACGATCCCACACAGTCAGCTTCTCCCATTCTTCTGTATGTTCTGGAGGGCACTTTAAAAGAAAAACATCTTCAAGCCGCTAAAGAAAAAACAAAACAAAAACAAAAATCCCAGGGTTGGTAATCTCCCAGTACTGCTTTCTTCATGCAGTTTTTTTTAAAAAGTTCTCTTTCTCTTGAACACACAGTTTGCAGATGTTGGTAAATTTATAAAAACAAGCAAATAAAGTTGTTCTTCCCATAGCATTCATATCTCATGGGGAAAATAACCGAGGAGAGAGGCTTGGAGGAATTATCTCCTGCAACAGAGGCTGTCTCTGCTGCTGCTTCACGTTCCCAAAGGAGCATCCTGCATTATGTTGGTAGAAACGACACTGTGCCGCACCTCCCAACAAGAATGTGGGCAGCAGTGATGGCTGTAAGCAAGTAGCCTCAAACCCTCTGCAAACAGAAAGCACAGAGGTACCTCTCCTCCAAGGCCCATTTAACACTTGAGCCTGAAAGCCCAACAAGAACACACAGGAGGCCTGCCTTGAGCTGGATAGCTTGACAAGGTCCCATTGCAGTCCTTGCCCCCTTCATAAGAAGCTCAGGGGTTCTCCCTGTACTACACATGTACTCTCCCTTGTTGCTGGGGTAAGGGAAAAACAACCATCAGCCCACAATGAACCAAGCCCTCTCCCTCTGTAGACAATTGGATGCAGGCAAAGAAGAGAAACTGTTCTAACAGTGTGCTCAAACCATCTCCAGAACATGCAGGAGGACATGTGCAGCTGAACAAAGAGTATTAAGACTTGATACATCACCTGATACTGCATAGATGTGGAAATTCCAGAAGAGAAAACATAATTATCCTTTCATTATGTCTGCTTTTTGAAAATGTCCACTATCTATGCAATACCAACTGATACGTCAAGTCTTCAAAATTTCAGTGCCCTTGTAAGTAGGTCTCTCATTCATAGGGTTACCATAAACCAAAGTCAACCTGACAGCAAATAACACCAACAAAATGACCCTATGAAGGAAGTGTTAGTGTCCAATGAGAAACCAGTAGATTGGTAATTAAGAGGAGGTTTATGCTTTTGTTCCACATACTTCTAAAAGGGAAATATAGCCATGGTAGGGGTCTAGATTCAATCAGGACTGAACCACTGAGAAAATAATTCTTTCTTTCTACACCATTGATCCAGTATTCTCAAACTGGGTTTGTCCCATTATACCCAATACAGTTCCCAATACATTTCAGACAAAATTTTCTACTAGACTTTGTACTTGTACATGATTACTTCAGTTTTAGGGAGAATATCTTAAGATCAATGACACAGATACAGATATCTACCTTGCCTCACAGTACACCAGTGGTTTCACGGTGAGTTTGAAACAACTCTCATGTCCCCAAAATCCCCATCTCTATCTAAGAATCCTAAATGACATCTTTATTATCTGAACTCATGGGAAGGACAGACTGACAAAGACCCAACAGGAGTTTAGTGACGTTCATCCCAGCATCTGCCCAGAGCAGTTCATGCAACCAAGTTCACTTTCTGGACATCATCATCAGACCACAAAATCTCAGAACTGTCAGCCACAGACTCAACATGAGGAATGAAAGCATATTTCTTGATAACAATACTGTTACTCCATTGGAAAAACCCTATCCTGGGGTCTACAATTTTGATATTAAAATATGATTCTATGTGCCTGAGAGGTCACCCAGAGGGGCACGTAGGCAGCAATGGTCAAAGATCGAAAACCATGTCAGGCCAGTAAAATCCCCCGTCACTTAGCCCCAGGAGACCTCAAGATGTGTAAACTCACAATAAACAAAGGGTCCTCAACCCTGAGATGCTGACTTGAGGGGATTAGTGTGTCTGCCCCAAGTTGAGCAAATATTCCATCAGGCAAGGACCAGAAGTCACACCAAAAAACACAGCGGAAGATCCTGAGACTTTGGCAACACTTTGCAATCTCATCACACAAAGGAAATTACCAGTGTGGAGCTCCATGCCCACTGCAAAACCCATTGTTCTCCCTGGGAAAGGATTAGTCCTCCAGGTACTTTTTCCCCTACAAATAGTCCCAGTTTTTGAGCAGTTCTTTGGGTCAGTCCCAGTCATCCCAGCAGACCGTTTCTCTGTCCATTGTCCCTCAGCCATCTTCATACTGAGCCCCACTTCTCTGCTGCCTTCTCAGACCCAGGACTTCAATACAAGGTGCAGTATTACCCCAACAACCCCCTTCAAAACTCCCCTGTCAAATTTCCTCTCTTTTATTTCTCAATAGCTCTTGGGTGAGTGAGTGTGTGAGTGTGTTGGTACGTGAGACTTACATTCAATAGAATCATCTATTAGGCAATTTGGTGTGGTTTTTGGCTTGGCCTGACCCTGTAAACACTGGGTAAAAAGACCCTGCCAAGTTACCCTATCCCTTGCATTGCTATTGTGTGTGCCCTGGCTAGTTGCCAGTTCCCATCATGTGGAGCACAATGAGGTGTCCCCCAAGGGACCCCCAAAATTAGGGTAACAGAACCACCCAAAAAAGTGAAGAAAATAAACAGCTCAAAGTGTTTGTCTGGTATCCAGAAGCATTTTCTACGGGCTGTTCAGTTTTACAGGCCAGCTAACAACAGAAGATTCCTTATTGTTATCTACAGCTTCTAGCCAAAGCCACTGAAATGCCCTTGTCATTAACTGCCATCGAGTCAAAATTGACTTATGGTGACCTTGTGGATGAGAAACTTCCACGTCACTTATCCTAAGCTACCCTGCTCAGATCCTGCAGATTCCGGGATGTGGCTTCCTCGATTGAGTCTCTCCCTCTATAATGCAGGCTTCCTCTTTTCCTACTGCCTTCCACCTTCCAAAGAATTATTGTCTTTCCTAGTGAGTCTTATCTTTTCATGATATAGGAAGTACAACAGCCTTCTAGAGAGCGTTCAGGCTTGATTTCCTCCAGGACTCATTCATTGGTCTTTTTGGCAGTCCAGGGTATCTATCCATAGAACTCTTCTCCAGCACATTTCAAAAGAGTCAAGTTTCTTCCTATCAGCTTTCTTTGTTGTCCAGCTTCCACAACTATGCATAGAAAGTGGAAATACCGTGACATGGACAATCCTAACTCTAGTATCCAGTGAAATAGCTTTACAGGTGAGGATCTTGTCTAGTTCCTTCACTGCTGCCCTTCCAAGTCCTAGCCTTCTGATTTCTTGACTATAGCCTCCATTCTGACTAATGACTGAGCCAAGACATGGAGAATCTTGAACTGTTTCAGACTCTTTATCATTTAAAGTTATGTAAATCATCTGTGGACATTATTTTCAATTTATCAATGGTCAAGTGTAACGCTGCTCTATACTTTGATCCTTGACTACAGTAAACATCCCAAGTCTTTGCTATTTTCTGCTACTAGTATTGACAGGGGATGGATTCAAACACCTGGCTTGGCGGGGTGAGCGTACTCAGTACTGGATGGGAGAAAGGGTTCCCGCCAAGCTGCTCAGCTCTAGAACTTCCTGAAAGCTACTACACATGCATGAAGATCCCATTGTGTGAGGCACAGAGACCACAAAGAAGAAGTGAATTTATTTAAATAAAAATACATTTTAGCTCACATTTTACTCTTTGGCTGGTTCTCTTCTTGCGTGAGCTCATAACATTTGTAGGAAAGGTCTCCCTAAGCTGCCTTCCTCTCACACACCTCCTAAACTTTGAGCTAATCAGTTCCTCACTTTTGCGTGGAGGTACTGGCACCATGGGATGGCCCTTGTGGCACCTACCTTTTGGGTAATACTGGTATCTTACCAGTGCTTAAAACAGAATTCATTAATAACTGAAATGGCATTTTGTAGATTTTTAACAATGTCTTTTTTAGTTGTTTTAAGCCACCTTGAGTCCTGATCTGGGGAAAAGGTGGGATAGAAATAGTAGTAATAATAATAATAAGAGGAAGAACACTGTGGTCTCGGAGTGGGAGTGGTGTACCGTCAGCCACCCATAATGGCAGTCAGATGGTTTTCCTCCTCCTAGGGCCTTTTGCAGCTCCACACCAACAGGGAGCCTGCAGGAACACCAGCCAATGAGTTTGAACTTAGTTTTGAACCCATCTGCTGGCAATTGGGGCCTGAGTCAATTGGGGGGTATTTATTCTGGCTCCCTCACTAGCGCAGGTATTCATGCTGAGACTGAGACGCACTCACCTAACCTCTTATTTGGCATGTGTATGCCATATTTTGTACTGGGGTGTGCTTCTATGCATTGTGTATGTTTGTCACAAATTTTTGGTGGTTGGCATGGTCTAGATGCAGAATATCAATTCTTAGCAGTCTCCTTAGGGGCTGTGGTGTCAGGGGCCCGGGCCCGGCTGGGCCTGTCGCTGCCCCTGAGGCCGCCGCTGAAGCGGCAGCGGACGCGGCGGAGGCTCTGGAGTATCCCGCGGCACCTGCCGCGGCCGAGGTCGCCACCGACGGAGCCCGTTCAGGCGCTGCGGGGGCCGCCGCGGCCGATGGGGCCTGCGCGGAGGCCGCTTCAGCCGACGGGGCCTTCGCTGTGGCCGCTGCGGCCGATGGGCCTTGCCTGGAGGCCACCGCGGCCGCCGGTTCGGGCCTGGAGGCCGTGGGGGAGGCTGCCGGGCCTGGAGCCACTTACCTGGAGGCTGCAGGCTCGGATCCCTCGTCGTCGGCCGGCTTGCCGGGGAGGGCGGGTCCCGGGCCTGCTCCTGGGGCTCCGCCCACCCGCGGCCCTGATCCATGGGAGGCCTGGGAGTCTGCCTGCGGCCCCGATCTGGAGGAGGCTGATGCCTCCGCCTCGCCTCCTCCTTTCCAGCAGCGGTGGCAGGCCAAGGAGGCCGTCCGCTGGTCCCGGCGGCTGCTGGAGAGGAGGCGATGGGCAGAGAGCTCGCAGCTGGGAGGCACAGCACAGCTGCGAGCCCTCAGCTACATGGCCACGCCAGATTGGCCAGCGACTGGCTTGGAGGGCTATTTGAGGCAGGCACCGGGCTGGGGAAGGCATGGAGCAACAACCGTTGGTCAACTGTGGTCCTGCTGTCCGTGCCTTGTTCCTGCCCGCGCCTGAGACCAGTCCTCCTGTTCGCCTTGGTGAAGTAACCTGCCTTATGTACTTTAACAGCCTGTGTTTATTTCTGTTAAGACTGAATAGAAGCCCTGCCTGCATTAAGGACTATTTCTGTTAAGACTGTGTAGAAGCCTGCCTGTTTTAAGGACAGTTGCTGTACTTTGAGTTCTGACTGCATTAAAGCCCTGCACCTCTAACCTGCTCCCTTGCCTCTGCCTGACCACCACCCGGCACTGACATGTGGGGCTTCATGGCCTGACCTGGTCAGAACCAGTGCCCTTCCTGCGCTCCCTGGTGGCAGGGAGACATTGTGTAGGTGTTGACCCTGGTGGCTCCTCCTCTGTCATCCTGCTGGTTCTGGCAGCAGCTCTGCTGTGGGCTCATTGATCAGCAGGTGGACTGGTCAATTCCTGGATCCAGACCCATGTGGATCCGAAGCATACTAGCAGCTGTAACCAATAAAGGTGTGGCCTTTTTTCTCCCAAGACCTGTGGTGTTTGTGTTTTTCTGGTAGGCACCAGAACTCACCCCTGAACATGTAATAACAATAATAATAATAACAACACTCAACATTTAAAAATTATCACTGCTTATGCAATTTCTCTCCCTGTAATTTCAGCATTTTAATTCCATTTTACCCTCCCATTTTTACTCTACACCTACTAGAGTTTACCTTAAGGCTAACTCTACAAGGACCTGGTAAAGAAAGAACGTACACGTGTTAATCTGTTTATCAGTACTGGCTATCTTTTTCATCTCTCAGTATAACGGGACCACTCCTTGAAGAAATCACTTGCTGATACAATTTCTGTTCTGAACTCACATCAAGCATGAATAGAAGTACCTGCTAACAAGGAGTGCGTACCACACATCTGCCTACAGTTCACAAAAGCTGGCGCCAAATGAAACTTCCTAGGTGCTGTAAGACTCTTTGTTCTTTTTTGCTACAACAGTCTAACATGGTGACACCATCCTCATAAGGAACATAGGGATACTTCAAAGGGATATAATTTGGAAAACAAAAGTTGTACAGGGACAAATGATTAAGCTCCTTTCCTAACAATGTGATTCTGGTCTGACTCAATGGGGGCAGTGCCTGCATTTAGTTCAAAAAGTGAGTTTCAGTCTTAGATTGCCCACTGTCTTCTCTAATTACTTCCTTAGAATGGGGGGTTGGGTCCTTCATTGACCCAAAAACCTTGAAGATGTTCCTGTGCAGATTAACACTGCCAAAATGAGCCCCTACAAATATAACATTCAAACAAAATCTATATCAGATCCCTTGGGAAATCTCTTACCTTTATAATGAGGTTTCAGTTGATCTCGAATGTAATTTACAGGAGTCTTGAAGATTTCCATCTTCTTGTTTTGAATGAGGGCTTCTGGTCGTGAAAAGATGAATCGAATCTGTGGGAATCAATTTATTCTGGAATTTCTCTGAATAATCATTACATCGCTGAGACCTTCTTAATTTTTCTCCTGACAGCACTGGGATTCCAGGAGAATTTCATACTTAGAAAGGTTTCAAGGAGTTGACCCATAGGGTTTAGTCTTTGCATTGGCACTATTCTCATCACAATACTAGTCTTGTGACAGTTGCACATGAAGCTGTCCCCATGAATTGATATGTGGAATTATTTGGGGATCGTGCTCTGTGGAAGGACCTACTAGATGCCTGCCACTCAAAATAACAATAAAAAAATTATCTCCACCCTTCTTTTTATTCACTTATTTTCAGCAAACAAAATCCAGATTTAAGCCCTTTCTGCTTGATTGGATGACTTCTCTCTGAAAAATAGATGTGGTTTACCAGACAGAATGGAAGAAAACTGAGACTGTCCCTGGCCAAAGAGAACTCATGCCAGAAGGTGAAGGAAACATCCTTTCAGAGGACAAACAGCAGCAGTGGTGCTTATCAGCAGCTATTCCACAAATTGCTCTCCATTTGCTCTCCATTTGCCAGCTGGGAAAGGTCAAACTTCTGAAGTGTTGTTATTCAGTAAAACCAAGAACATAACAGACTTTACACAGCGCTCAAGTTGGAAAGGGAGAGGAGAAAGCCCATACTCTCCTTGCTTCCCCCCGCCCCACTTTCTTTTTCTTACTTCAAACTTACCCAAGAAATGAAAGTTTCATTCATGGTGTTGCCATCTGGAAGACTATTCTCTCTTCCAATTCGTCTTAACTTGTTCAGTACCTCTTTTTTAAACGTTTCCAGATCTTCCCAAACATGGACTCTGGGTGGGTTGAATTACAGAACAGACATCAAAACCACAGTTGAAAACTTCACCCTGGTTGTGCTCTGATTATCAGAGGAAGAGCTACCACCTCACAGGAGCAGCTACAAAAGGATGACATATACATGGCTGAAGAATTCAAACAGAATGCAAATATAATGGCTGTCAGGAGTTAAGCCAAGCATGCTTCTCATGGACCCTTTTGCAGCTGCTGACGGAGAAATCTATGCTTCCATTTAACTGAGAGCAGCTTCCATTCTTAGGACATGTCTGTTTTTTTTTCTTGCTGTAGTATGCCTTAATGAAAAGGTAATAGAAAAAGACTCAGCACAATCAGGGACCAAAACTGACAGAGAAAGCTACCAAGAAAGCAGGAAAAAAAGACATCCCAAAGAGACAAACTAAACCTGACCACTAATTCTTCATAAACAATAGCTCACCTCCCTTCTTTTTATTGTGAAACAGACTAATACGGCTATCTCTTTGAAAACAGACAAAAATAGAATGAGACAAACACAGAGGGCTCTGAAATGCAATATCTCTTTAATATATCACATGCAGTGTGCACACCTGAACTAGGTGCACACACTTGAACTAGGCCAGGAAAGAGGGGTACTTTGGTAAAGAGGGAGGGGAGAGGACAAGGAACTGTAATAATGGTGGGGGCGGCAGAGTCCCAACAACAGAATGAATTGCTCTGGGAGCCCCCAACTGTCTCTTCCACAGAACCCAAGTACAGTAACTCCCAAAGTAATGTAAGAATTCCCAAGTGTGTATTTTGAAGAATGCAGATTGTTTCCCCTGAGTTGTGGATTCCATGGCCCTGCCTCCTGCAGACAGCACACAGTCAGTTTGGGAAAGATCCAGGGCTGTTGAGGTTCATGTTGGATTGGTGACTCCTTCATCAAGAAAGTTGTGAATCTGTGCTGGGGTTTAATCTGAACTTCAAAGGAGCTATCCAACATGCTAAATCCTATCCCCAAAATATGTGCACTGCCTCAAACAGTTTCCTTAAGTTCAGAATAAAACCAAGAGTGGATTGATCATATGGATATTCAGGCAATCACCCTCCACTGCTCAGCTTCCAGCTCCCAGGAGCTGTTCCTGCCATTTTAAGTGCTGTGATCACACTCCTCAGACAGCAACTCATTCAAATATCTCCATTACTGAGAGCATGTGAATTTAGTCTCAGTGATAATCAAATTGTGTTAAGAGAAGACACAGGAAGGTAAGTCCAGTAATGATCAAAAACAAATCAACACACCAAGCACCAGAGCAAGTAAAACCTTCTCTTACCTGAATAGTTGTTCATAGACAATTCCAATTTCCTCATAGATGTGTTTTGCCAGTCTGTCGTTGAAATCTATGCGTCCAAGCACTTTAGAAGCGTGCACGCCATTCTTTAAGCACACAGCTTTCAAAGTCTTGTGGAAACCCTGGTTACCTTTTCTGCCCTGACCATGAGCAGGGCCAAGATGGAAAAAAAAAAAGACACGGGAGTTCTAGGGTTACAACTACTAAAGGTGAGAGCCCCCTCAAAAACAATCTGTGGGTTTGGTCCCTGATAATATTCTGCAAAATGCCTTTCTCACAGAGTGGCCAACGGCTGATATTGTTGCCGCTGCTCACACCATCAACAGCAACAGCAGAGCTTCTCTGTTGACAATTCAGCTGCCGTTTCACATCTCCACAAAAAAGGCAGAGAATATTTGCCAAATGCAGAAAAGAAAAATACTTTTTTTTGTCAAACTTTTCAGTGCAATGGATGACTTCTACACAACTCTGAAATCTGAAGTTTGGTGACGAATTGTCTCAGAGACTTTTGCCAGAGAAAGCTCTCTGAGAAAAATCTAAGAACAGAAAAGGGTCACTGAACAGAGTGGTACATTCAGGACATACTATGGAGGTCCATTTTTGTCAAGGAGAAAGAAACGCCTAAGAACGGGCTAATCTCTTCTGCTGCCCAGGCAAGGGAAGGGGTCACATTGTTACCCTGATTTCTGGGGGTGCTGTGAGGGACACCTAAGTGCGCTCCAAATTATAAAGTTGGGAATTAGTCAAAAGAGCACAAGCTAGCAATATGAGAGGCAGGGCAACAGACCGAGATCTTTTACTCAATGTCTACGGGGTCAGGCTGAGTCAAGGAGCAAACAGAAGTGGAATAATAATTGTTGTTTTTATTAAAATACAGCCAAACAAGTGTATGCAACACACTCTCACAAAGAACTATAGAAATAAAGGTTGGAGCTGGATAGAGGAATTTTTAGAGGAGGTTTTTGGTATGGGAAATACTACCCCTGTCCTGAAGCCCGGGTAGTCAGAAGAAGAAGTTCGTAGAAATGGAGTTTCTCAGCACGTGGGGCTGAGGGGAAGGCTCGCTAAATGAAGCGGCAGCAAGGTGGGATGGAAGCCAAGAGCGATCCGAGCAATCCAAAGAAGTGCTCAAAGTCAGAGGTTTTTATAGGGGAAAATGTGGCCACAGGCTAGTCTGTACTTGGGGAAAACAATGAGTTTCGGGCTGGAGACAAAGTCTCTGAAAGGTCAGAATTTTACATGATTGAGTTAAGACCAAATTGTCAATAGAGTAGCCAGTATGCAAATGTGGAGTGCTTGACAGTTGAGTATTCAGCTTGCCAAGTTGCCTGATTGGGGCAGGGAGTTCTTTGTAAGTAGCGTGCATACATAATGTGGTACTTGCCTTGAGGTCTCCTGAAGCGGTGGGACGGCTATTTCTGGCCTGCCTGTATTTGTTGGGAATATTACAGCAATTAGCAGCCGTGCCTGTGTGCGAGCTTGTCTGGGGGCCTCACAAGCATGTGGAGGAAAAGGGGTATAGTAGGACAAATTGATATCTAATATCCCACAAGTCCGGGCTAGAAACTACAGTAACAACATGATCTAAATTTAAGTATTTTTCACTGGATCCCTGGCTCCTCCATGCAGTTCCATACAATAGCCAGAGAGACAACAAAGGACTATAAAGAAACCTTTGCCACCAACAGGGTGGGGCTGGATCTCTCTCTCTCTTCTTGGACCTTTGGAGTAAGTACCCAAGGTATCACTCTCTGACAGTGGAGAAGGAGCCTTCCAGGAACCGGATATACTCAAGCCCTTATCTATACAGGGAGGGAAAGGTGACTGCCAACAGAAGCCCTCACACACCCCAACGTGACCAATTTATAATGTTGGGTGAAGGTGGATTTGACCAAGTATCCACTCTGCAAATCTTCTCCAAAGGAACATTAGTGGAAAATGCTGCAGATGTGGCTGCAGATTGGCTGAGTTTGCTCTAACCCCTAGAGGCTTAGGAATACTAAGGCACTCACACACCACAAAGATGGGTGATTTCAGCCATCTAGTGATCATAGAGACCTGCGAAGAGGGTAAGAATGAGACCAAGAGGGCTCCTGGTGCCTGAACAACCTAGTATGCCTGATGTAAATCTTTAAGGCTCTCCAGACATCCAGTCTGTGCTATTCCTACTCCAAGGCCCTTTTCGCATTTAGGCTTCTTGCGCGAGCGGGGGAGGGCGGCTCGCGCAAGAAGCCTTCTCCGGGAGGCTGTCGCTTCCCCCCCCCTTCGTTCCGCACGCCAAGGAACCAGCGGGGAAGCGGCAGCCTCCCGGAGGCGGCGGCGGCAGCTCGTGCATCCATCCCCCCCACGCGCGCAAGAAAGGAGCCTGTCCCTTCCGCACCCCCCGCTCGCGCGAGAAGCAGGAGCCGCTCGCGCCGCCCCCCCGCACGCGCGCGAAGCGACAGACAGTCGCGCCCGCCCCCCCCGCGCGCGCCAGGAGCGACAGACAGTCGCGCGGGGAGGCGGCGGCGCAGGCTCCTTCTCGTGCGCGCGCGGGGGCGACGTGACTCCCGCTTTTCGCGCCCCCCGCGCGCGCGAGAAGCGGGAGTCGCATCGCCCCCCCGCGCGCGCACGAGAAAGGAGCCCGTTGCGCCGCCCCCCCGTGCGCGAGAGAGAAACGAAGGCAGTCGCGCCTGCCCCCCCGCGCACGCGCACGCAAAGCGGGAGGCTGTCGCGAGCAGCCCCCCGCCCGTGCGAAGCAGGATGCTCTCACATCCGCCGCGCTAGCTCCCCGCCCCGCCCCTTCCTTCCGCACGGGCGGAGGGAAGGAGGCGCGACCCGGCCGCCTCCCCGATGCACCGCACTACAGGTGAGTGCGTGTGGGCGCCGGGAGCGTAGCGCGAGCGCGGGGTGATTTTCGCTTGAAAGCGAAAATCAAAAACCCCGCGCTCGCGCCGCTGCAGCCCCGTGAGAGCGCCGGAAGTGGGAGTGCGTCGTGCGGAGCGACGCTCCCACTCCCGCACGGCTCACGGGGCTATTTCGCCCGGGAAAGCCCGTGCGAAAAGGGCCCAAAACATCTGGGGAATAGGGACAAAAGGAGGAAAGAGCCAAAGGCTGGAAAGTTGAAAGGCAAGATCACATCAGGGGAAGAAAAAAACAACTCAAGTCCAGCTTCTACTCTTCACAGCAAACAAGGTTTACAGTTCCTGAGTGGGTAAACCTTGAAAATAAAACATATCCAGCTCAAACAGTCCAT
>CAOLHI010005796.1:0-53528 GCA_948474755.1 Ctenosaura bakeri | reverse complement strand
GTTACACCTGGATGGAGAAATGGGGGGGGTGGAATAAGAGAACATGCTGGCACATTAAGCCAGGTGGGTAAGCTGTCCCTTTACATGAGTTCCTATCTTGACTAAGAAGCATAAAGAGGTGGTTGTGGATGGGCACAAACATTGTTGTTGTTATGTATTTACATACCACCCCTTCCCCCAAAATGGAGTATCATGGCAGCTTATAAATTAAAAACAATATAGTTAAAATAGACAAAGATCAAGATTAAAAATGGAATTGAAACTATCAACAACTTTGCAAACAATCTGAAACATACAATTAAAATAATTGAAAGCAGCTTGAAAACACAACAATTGAACAACTCTCTTTTAAAAACCCTTTGTTTAAAAATATTCAGTATGCAAAATCCTGCTGGGGATTCTCAGTAGCGATTGGGATTTTGTGTAGCAGGGAAGAGTGGACAACTTCTAGAGGTCCCCCACCTATACCTGCCCTTGGCCCTCAGAGGGATGAACCTGCCCTTCCAACTCCCTGCAACCTGTCACCCCCTGCCCTTGTTTCCAAATAGCCAACTACACCTCCTATGAGGAGTGACTGGTCATTTCACCTAGCCCTGTGCAACCTGCTTAAGGTCTGTGGGGGCCTTTCTTCATCCTTATAGTAACAAATATCTTGTCTTTTAATGGCTGCAATCCTGTATGACTCAGTGTAGCACAGAAGTTCTGCATACAGACCTACACGAGGCTGAGCCAGGTACTAACCTCCTCACTCACCATACAACCTCTGAAGCTCTCCATTCCTGCATCACTTTTCCATAGCTAGTGGGGAGCAGGCAGGATCAGAGAAATGTCTGGCTACATCCCTATAGCCAGGTGTGAAATGATTCTGTCACCACTAAAATCTGCCAGGATCCTCCAGAGGTTTTAGTGCTGCTGTAAGCATTTCACGTCTGCCTATAGGGATATAGTAAAACACCCCTTCAATCCTGCCCCTTCCCCACAAAGCACAGAATGGCCATGTAAGGGGGCTTTAGATGCTATATGGTAGTCTAGGGGGAGGGGGCTTTAGATAGTGCAGAGGGAGGAAGAGAATATGGGCATCCCTTGATTATCTGATGAGACAGACACCAGAGTGCTGTTAGAAAGTAGACTTAGTCGGTAAGTGGAACTCAGTCTCTCACCATTTCTTCTCTTGCTTTCTTCCTGTAGGGAACATGAGAGAACTACAGAAGCTTGCCAAGTGAGCCTCCTCCAAGGCAAGAGGAGAAGAACTGACAAAAGAGCAGACCCTGCACTGAAAGAACAGTACCTGTCTATAATTTACAATGGTTCCAAGAGTGGAACATCAAAAAAGTGTCATTGAAAAGCAGGGGTTTGCCTGTACTAGTCTCAGCAGAGCCCTTAAGAAAATATAAGCTGACATGAGGGAAATTTACACACACAGACCACTACGATAGGAAACTATGTTTTCCACAAACACTCTCTGCTCCCTCTTTCATAACACATTCTGAGTCTTCTAATAGGACAAGATAAAAATCTAAACAAGAACAAGGCCTCTGAGAAATGTCTCTAGAAAAGGCAGCCCTCTCTTTCCCTCCTGCGACCCACAATAGTGGAGAACTAGCCATCCGGACTCTTTAACCTCTTCTGCATCAAACATGAAAGATTTCAGAAGAAGGGAGATCTCTCCACCTATCCACAAATACAAAATTAACCACTGGCTCATCCACACATCTGTGCTTTATCGCTACTAACCAGTGCAGCTGATGTCACCGACTGTGACACGAAAGGTAAAGTTGGGCTGATGTGCCTGTCCCTCGGCTTTCAGTAGATCGTAGACAGGTGTTTTGCCTATGCGTGTCCCATACTCCTGTAACAGGCTGATAGGGGTCTTGCCAGGGTTGGACGCCAGCATTTGCTCTATACTGAGGACAATAAGAGACAACGATAGTTCTTGAGAATCAGCCTTCTCTTATGCAGCAGTCTTCTTTGATCAAGCAATGCTTCTGGACCCCTCACAATCCCATCCTCTACAACAAGGGTGGAGAACTTGTAGTTCTCCAGATGTTGTTGAACTGCTCCATCAGTTCTAGCCAGTATACCCATTACTGAAGTACGATGGGAATTTAAAACCAGTAAGAGCCTATAACAAAAGGGTGTGAGATTCTCTCTTTTCTCTCTGTTTTGCATGTTTTCTTCCTACAGCATTGGTAGGGGCAACTAACTTCCAAGTTTAAATCCCCATTCTCCCATGAAACTCACGGGCTGACTTAGGTCCAGCCTAATTTACCTCATAGGGTTGTTTTGAAAATAAGGCAAAGAGGAAGCCATGTATGCCACCCCAAGCAATGTAACCAACAAAGAAATGATATTTCCATTGTGGCTCTTCAATAGCCAACAGCAGATCTACAATTAAGCCAGCCCTCCTGCCCAACCCTGAATGCCAGAGATCCTGAGAAGGATGAAGCAGAAGCATGTCACAAAGAAACCCAAAGGTTACCTTCCAGATATTGTTCAATGGCTGCAGACTGCTTACTCTTGCCATCCTTTCTAACTACCCTCTTGCGCTCACAACTAGGGAAGGCAGGTTTATTTCCAGTACAGTCCTATGAATAATAGGGTGGGGGGTGTTTCTAATTAGGGATAGGAACAGGAGCAGACCAAAGGTACATCTAGTCTGGCAATTCCATTTATAAGCGTGATGCCTCCAGGGGGTCGTAAACTTGGGAGAAAGGAAACAGCCATTCCTATAATGTGTCCCTGGTAAATAGTCAGTGCAGAATTTAGCTAAGCAGCTATGGTAATTCTGGGAGCCATAATCCAAAAAAAGTAACTTTGCCATGTTCCAGTCTGTGATTCAAGAGGTATACTGAATTTGTACTTACAAGGCACATTGAGCCATAATTACTTACAACAGACTTACATGACAGCCATATGAGTTCTGTGTTCTACATCAGAATAGGAAAGTATAAGGATTTGCTTTGGTATACTGTATATAGCATAAAAAAAAATTCTGCTAAACTGCAGTCCTATTCCAGCTTCCCACTAAAGTCTGCCAGACCCTGGAAGAAAGATGTTTAGGATCATGTTGCACAACTCCATTCCTTGGGAACAAACCTCTCAGTGTGTCAAGTTTCCTTGTAAACATGCATAGACTTACAAAGCTGGGGAGTAGGGGGGCTGATAAACCTACACTGTTTTGATTCCCCAAGCCCTTTGGATCTGTTGTAAAGAGAGAAAAGTCAGGTAGAGATTAAATTAGTAAAGCAGACCTAACTCTGCCCTCTGCTGTATTCTTCCTTACAACAAGGAATGTCACATAGCATCCCACAGCAGCCACAATAAATTGATTAAATTCCCCCTCTTTTTGGGGTGGGTGGGATGGGGTGATCACTTTCAATCCTCTTCCACTCTGCTTAAAGCCTAAATGAATGGTCATGAGAAATAAAATCAACTGGGCACTCTGGGTGGCTGCTGTTCTTATACAGAGTGAAGCAGAAGTCCTTCTGCAGTTAGATGCATTTATTAATACAAATCACACAAATCTGTAATGCAATTACATACAAGTTAAAAGTAGCAACCAAAAATCAATTAATCCCTAGGTATGTCATCCCAACCTTTTCAACAGATGCTCAGCATGGGTCACTGTCCATGGAGTTTACTCTCACTCTGTGTTCGGCCCCACAGGCCGCTCATCCCTCCCACTCCAGCCCCACAACAACAACTCTGCAGGGTAGGCAGGGCTGGCCCCAGGGTCACCCGATGGGCTCCGTGGGACAGTGGAGACCTGACCCCGCATCCCCGAGATCTCGGTGCCCACGGAAACAAGGCGACAGGGAGGAGAGGGCTGCCTCGGTCCAGCCCTCTGAGCGCCACACGGCCTGATGGGTGCTGGAGTGCGCCGCTGCCCTGGCCCAGGTCGGACACAGCCAGGGCCCGGCCTCCTCCTCCAATAAGCGCAGCCTCTCGGCCATCCTACCCAGAGCGGACCTACTGAACCCATTGCTAAATGAGGGGTTAACGCGCAAGCGAATGCTGCCATTGATCCACTCCGTCTTACTTTAGTTGGGACTAAAAATAGGATCCAGGACACGGAAAGCAGCGACCCCCCCTCCCTCTCGGGCCCTCCCGTCCTCCTAGCAACGCGTTTCCAAGAGGTCCTCCTGGAAGTGGGGTAACCTAGCAACGGAGTTCCCAGGGGCGGGGCGTGTCCCCTGGCGTCCTGGCAACCGACCCGCGCGCCCGGGCGGCGCCATTCACCTGGGGAAGCTGCCGCCGCTCCTCGCGCTCCCGCAAGGCTCCTCCGCCTCCTCCTCGCTCATTCCCTCCTCCTGCCCCGCCGCCGCCGCCGCCGCCGCCGCCGCCGCCACAACGCCTGCCGCCCTCCAGCCCGGCTGACAATGGCCGGGAGAGAGGAAGCGACGGCCTCCCGCCGCCTCCACAGTGCCGCGAGGCGCATCCTGGAAGCTGGAGTCCGCGCTCGGGTCTCGGCCGCAAAGCAACATCGGCAAAGGGACTACATGTCCCACAAGGCCTTCCGGCCACACGGCGGCAGAGGTTGACTTTTCCATGCTGTGGCGTGGGAGTTCCCGCTGCATGCTGGGAGTAGTAGTCTTCTCGGCCTACAGTGTGTTTACGTACCTAATAAGGGACAGCTGGGGCCATTTCCGCAGTAGACTGTTCCGGAACTGCAAACCCCAGGATTCCATAGGATGTTGCAAGTGGAATAATACCGCTATAACAGGCTAGTGCGGAAATGGCTTGTGTCTTGGTGATTCGTGGCTGAAGGAAAAGGACAAAGCCTAGCGAAGGAAGGGGGAACTTCCAGTATGCAGTAAAAAATAAATTCAGACTTTGTGAAATTCTTTTAGGACTACAAGTTTCAGAATCCCCCGGCAGCTTAACCACTAGCTAGTGGCTTGTGGAACTTTTCCTCCTAAAAGTAGCTTTCCCAAGATGTAAAAAAAATGCGACAAAGAAATCCTGTGGAAAAAAAATTAATGGCTGGAATTCTCTCCCAGAACCTCCGTAATGACACTTTTCCTCTTCAAATTTTTGCCTGTAAGGCTATTGGTAAACAACATACTGAAGTAGTATCTCTGAGACTGGGGCTATTTCTGCCCCACACTATTGTAGTGCTATTATTCCACTTTCAACACCCTGTGGAATTCTGGGGTTTGTAGTTTACTGAGGCCCAAGAGCTTTCTGGCTGAGAATCCTAAAGGCCCCTCCCTAAACTACAAACCCCAGGATGCCATAGGATGTTGAAAGTGGAATAATAGCATTAGAACAGTGCGTGGCAGAAATGGCATGAGGAAAGTTCAAAAATGAAATCTGTGGCGTTTATTCTCATCTCATAGCATTGCAGCCTGAATCTTTTCTCCCAACGAAACAAAATTTAGTTTTAGAATTCTATTACCATTTACATAGTATCTCAATGCAGTCAGCTGTATTCATTTTTGAGTAATCATGTGTAAAATCATATTCTAAAAATGTGTTAACTGTACAATGTTGGCTTAAGATACCTTAAGAGGGTTCCAGAGTACCCTGACTGAGAAACCCTGACTTGGGAAAGCAATAAAAGGAATGCAAACTGTCCACCCCATCTCAAGGTGCGCAGTAGCAAAAATCAACTAAGGTATTTGAGCACCTGAGGCAGAAAACTATGCAAGTCTTTCCCTCTGTGTTTGGCAGTAAGTATTTGTATTTAAAATGTAAAAGAACTATTTGATGCTCTTCCATAGTGCTCAAAATCAGTTGCCTCAGGCAGCAGAGTCACCCTGCCTAATGACAGATTTGACAGTAGCACACTGCAATCACATTGAACGCCTTGTTTTTGTGGCCTCTCCTTTCCTCTTGCTACCATTCATGTTGTAAATTCTTCAGGAAAGATATCTGTTTTTGTTGTTGTTTATTCTGTAAAGTGTCATGTACTTTATTCTTAAATGACTGAAGGGAAACTGTGTATTATACCTCCTGTGATAGGGGTTTCAGGATGACGCCATAACTGTGCAGTAAACTTCCTAGTTCTCAAATCTTTTAATGGATCTGGAAGGTAGTTTCTGCTGGTAATCCTCCCACGTTTTCCTATAACTACCTTCTGTGTTCAACACCAAAATAACTAAATAAATAATTGGTCAAAGAAGAAAAGACAGAATAGGTTGTTATGGTTTTCTGGGCTTTGAGGCCATGTTCTATTAGTATTTTCTCCTGACGTTTCACCTGCATCCGTGACTGGCATCTTCAGAGGATCCTCTGAAGATGCCAGTCACAGGTGCAGGCGAAATGCCAGGAGAAAATACTAATAGAACACGGCCTCAGGGCCCGGAAAACCCACAACAACCTATGGATTCTGGCCGTGAAAGCCTTCTACTTTACAAAGACAGAATCGCAGCATAATGTCCTTGGATCAGTAGGACTTTGGATCTCATATTGAGAGAAAAGTAGGATATAAATCAAATAAATAAAAAAACCCAATAAATTGTATTTGGATCTACTAGGGTACTAGAAGCACCCAGAACCTGCCATTGTCTGTGGTACTTTCACATTGGACTCTACATGTACTGTATATGTTTCTTATACTTCTGTACCTTGATGACAGATTGGTGGTGCATGAACCCCAAAACGTGAGAGCCGAGGTATGTGTTGTTCTCCAGATTAGAATGGACATTGTCTGCTTGGCAGGTACACTTTCCCCCAAAGGTAGTCGCAAAATAATACAGTCAGCCATCCACATTTGCAGGTTTGATTATTCACAGATTGTTTGCTGTCACCTCTGCTGCCTCCCTAGGCTATTTTTAATAGAGACTACAAGCTTTGTGAGACTGATAAACTGCAAATGAGGCTTGTAATTCCCTATTAACAATGGTGTGGGGCAGTGGTGGAGATGGCAGTAAGCCCCACCAGCCACCCACTTCTGTCTTGTAAAGGAACTCTGATGCGTCAAAGGAATCCACAGTGGATTGAATATGATGATCATACCTTTTTGTGTGTTAAATATGGTTTAGGAGGACCTAGAGTTATTCATGGTTTTTCCACTTTCATGGGGGTCCTGTGCCCCTAATCCTAGCAAATGTGGAGGGATGACTGTATATGTGTAGAACACAACTACTAGCTGGGCAGTAAATCCTTTGGTTCTTTCAAGGCAAAAGTAGTTTGGCTTGAGGATTCAAAAGACAAAATTACTGTTCTCAAACCACACACTGATCTCCAAAGCCCCACTGATATTAATCAGACCTGAAAGAGCTTCTCAGTCTTTGATTAGCTAATTTTTCAAGTTTACATCTGCCCGTAATTTCCCTGTATGTCAGCCTATCGCTTTCTAGTAAAAGCAAAGAATTGATGTTGATAAAACATTTGCAGCGTATCTTATGTATTTAGAGATTTGGGCATACATGGTCCTCCAAAATGTCGTTGGATTGCAGTTCCCATCATTCCTCAGCCTTGGCTATAGTGGCTGGGGGTGCTGGCAGCTGCAGTCTAACTACAACTGGAGGGTCATATATACTCCCTGTTCTACCAGAACGGCTTACTCAGAACGAACAAAAATGGGGCTACTTCCGAGTAAACACGCATAGCTTTGGGCTGCCTCTCTGGTGAATATGCCTCTGTTTCAAGAGTCCAGACCGTGGATGGGCCCCTACTCTTCTCTTCTGTAGGATGAGGCAAAATGTAGCCTCTTGAGCCATTTCCGCCCTATATTGTTGTAGCGCTATTATTCCAAGTTCAACCTCCTGTGGAATTCTGGGGTTTGACATTTACTGAGGCCCAAGAGCTCTCTGACTGAGAACTCTAAAGGCCCCTCCCTGAACTGCAAACCCCAGGATTCCATAGAAGGTTGGAAGTGGAATAATAGCAGTATAACAGTGGCCATTTCCGCACTAGCCTGTTATAGCGCGATGATTCCACTTTCCACCTCATCTGGAATCCTGGGGTTTGCAGTTTCGGGAGGGGCATTCCAGAGGAGGTGGAAAGTGGAATCATCGCGCTATAACAGGCTAGTGCGGAAATGGCCAGTGTGGTACGGAAACGGAATGTAAAACTCCATCTCCCAGAATCCTATTAGGGAAGAGTCGGGGGTGGGGTAGGATTTCCTTACCTCCTCCGAGGAGCGGCCAATGAGCGCCAGCACTACCCCGCCCATGAGCCAGCGCGCGGGTCCTCTGATTGGCTCCAAGCGTTCCCTTCTCGTCCGGCCTGGCTTTGTTTCCCTTCCAATTCCCTGGCTCTTCCCCAGCCTGATTGGTTCCTCCTCAGTTCCCGACCCACTCGGCCTCCAATCGCCTATCCTCCTGCTCCTCCCTCTCCTTCTTTTCTCGATTGGTACCCGCCCTGTGATTGGTCGAACCTCACCGGCGCAGAGCCGCCATTGGCCCGGGTGGGCGCACCGCCGGTCTCCGGGAGCCGCGCTGGAGATGGAGGGAGCGCTGCTGAAATGGACCAACTACCTTTCGGGTGAGCCGGAGCCCTCGAGTGGGTCGGGCCGCGGCTTTGGGAGCGCCAAATATCCCCCCGTCCCCTGGGCGAGGCCGACTTTCTTGTGCCCTTACTCCGGGCCCTCAACCCCCTGCTTCCCGTTTCTTAGCAACGCGGCCATTCCGGGATAGAGGGGGGACCCGGGAGTCCGGGCTCTCCGGTCCTTTGTGTCGGCCCAGGGGACTCTGCGTCTCACGGTGGTCCTTTGCGTCCGAGTTCTTCCCCCGCAGCATAAGGTATTGGGGTTTCCCCTGGTAGCCCCCCAGCACTGCTGGGGTTGCCATCTTTCTCTATGGCCATTTCCGCACTAGACTGTTATAGCGCGATGATTCCACTTTCAACCTCCTCTGGAATCCTGGGGTTTGCAGTTTCGGGAGGGGCCGGCCGGCCCCTCCCGAAACTGCAAACCCCAGGATTCCAGAGGAGGTTGAAAGTGGAATCATCGCGCTATAACAGTCTAGTGCGGAAATGGCCTATGGGGAGAGCCTCTGCATCCTTCACGGTTGCGTAACTGGAGGAAATTCAACAGGTGCAGTTTCCTCCTTCCTGGAAATGCACTGAAGGGATAAACTTACGTGTCTTTGGAAAACAGTTCTGAAACACTAAGGTTCTGGCCTTTTCCCCCTGTAAGGGGTGCCCACGAACAGCCACCCTGGCCCTTTCCGCACTAGACTGTTATAGCGTTATTATTCCACTTGCAACATCCTATGGAATCCTGGGGTTTGCAGTTTCGGGGGCCCCTCCCTGTAGGATGAGCTGGCTGCGTTCAGTGGGAAAATATATCCCTTATCCTCCTTATTAATACAGTGGGTGGCAAAGCTTCCGCACCTGGTGGAGGTATGTTTATAAGTGAAGAAACCAACTAGGTAGCAGGGAAGGTTGGCCAGTTGCTTTCCAACATGTGGAGAAAAGCTTAATCTGGGGAGTTTCCTCCTAATGAAGAAGCCGACCAACGCCCAAGAGACTGGCTCAAAGAAATGTTACTTGATTTGCTAGCAGTCTGGTCAAATGACATCTATCTCTGTGTTGATAATCAATATGGGATGAATGATGGTAGCCGTACAAAGAGAGAGAGGGTTCTGTTTACACACAGATTCAGTCTTGCCTGTACCACAGCTGTCTGTGGGTGGAATGCCTGGCAAGAGATTTCCTTTGACCCAGTATTGTAGTGAAGCACTTGCCTGGTAAGCACAGTAATTTCATGAAGAGAAGGAAGAGGGCTAATTGAGAGACGGACTTATTTATCTGGCTTCTGCTTTTCTGTTTGATTTCCATATTGGTTATAGACGAAAGGAAACCTGCTTGGAACAAGGCAGCGGTTTTGAGTAATGCAAAGAGGCTAGAATATTGTGTTTCCACACTGGCTAAAAAGGAAGGGACCTCACACTTTCGTAGCTAGCACAGTAAACAACTTACAGGCTGGTAGTTTTTTTACAAAAAATATTCTTTACAAGCTTGCTTTGAACTGAACGTGATTTTCTGTTTTACACCTGAATCTGGCCCAGGAAGATGACAGTTCTGGAGATGGATTGTTCTGTATTCCATTGCAAAGAATGAGAAATCCAGAACATGTCAGTTGACAAAGTAGTCGTGTCCTTTGGCTTTACTTATTTAACAGAAACTTTGATTTCAAAAGCAAAAATAATGTGGAGAGGATAGGGATAGGTTTCCACACCACAAAAAAGAAGAGCAGTTGAACTTGTTTCAGCAAACTTTTTATTCAAAACTAAGATCATGCACACGTGAACTCAAACAGCCAAGTCAGGTAAGCCTTGTTAAAGTGAACAAAAATATTCTTGTGTTTTCTAGAGACAACTTGAAATCTTCTTCCAAAATGTGTCCTGGGATAATTTTTTTCTCTCAACGGTCTCCACTTTCTTGTGATTTTTTTAAACAAAGCAAAATTTATAGATCTATACCTGCTTATAGATCTTACCCTTTTCTTTATTAGGGCACCCCTTCAAATATGTTTTGTTGCTATAGACCCCCAAGATTTAACTCAAGATTTAAAATCCTAGTGCATCACATATTTATTTAGAACTGCTCATCTAGCATCTTCAAATTGGGAGAGAAGGGAGAAATATATACATGCACACGCTGCTGTTATAATGTTTGTACTGGAATGATTCCACACAAATTTAACAACAGCAACAACAACTGAACACTGAATCATGGTCTAATGTTACTTGTTAATTTTAAGTAATTAGTAAAAAAGGCAGGTGCTGCGTTTCACTTACAATCCTTGACCTGGACAACTGACAGAGACTGCAATTCCCATTAACAATCTTACACCATCCATTAGGTTAAACCTTCCCTCAGGGGTGCTAGAGGGTGCAGGAGACTTTTCTCCTGCTTCTTCTCACCAGTTTACAACTAAACTGCATTGAATCGCAACATGCAGGCCCAGCTTCCAGCCAGCCTTTGCCTTGGCTTCTCTCATGTGGCCACTGTGTTGTTGCTCAGCCCACCTCCTCTCCTTAGTGGAGTGGCCATGTGACAGGAGCCAAGGTAGAGAGTGGCTGTCAGGCCACCTGGGGCTGCACATTGCTATTCAATCCACTCCATCCACAAATTGGTGAGAAAAAGCAGAGGAAACGTCTTCTGTCTCCCACTAGTACCTCTGAGGCTACAGCGGGTTGAAGGGCAGTGCACAGGCAAGCCAGCCAGCATTTGCCCTTGTTTCTCTCCCCTCTCTTCCATCTATCCATTCTATTATCAGAAACATTGCAACACTCTCTTTTCTTTTTCCTTCTTCATCAGGAGAGAAAAGTAGACTGGATGGCTAGAAAAGGGGAGCGGGGAGAGAGAGAGAGAGAGAGAGAAAGAAATGCAAATTTTGGCTGTCAGCTCTGCTGTCACTCAGCTGTTCAGCCCACGTTCCATCTCTGTCCCCTATCCCAGTGTTGTTTGTTTTATTTTTTTTAATGCTTTAAAATCACTATTTTGTGATATGTATAAGTGCTATTCAAAAAATGTTTGCACTGTAGTTCTGCTATAAAAATATGGAAATTGTATTTATTTGTTGCAGGAATAACCGTGTTTGTGTTGTAATTAATGTATTCATTAAAAGGGGATCTGAAATTAGACTAATTCCTGGTAATACATAGGAGAGGTTTTTCTTAACAATGTGCAAGAGGGCTTGGTTCACTACAATCTCCCTTCTTTCTTTCTCCCATCTTAGGCTGGCAGCCGCGATACTTTGTGCTAGAGAATGGCATTCTCTCCTATTATGACTCTCAGGATGATGTGGGTAAAGGTAGCAAAGGAAGCATTAAGATGGCTGTGTGTGAGATCAAAGGTAAGGGCCACTTTGTGCTATTTTGGCAGGAAGTGTGTGGATGCTTATGGCATCCTGGTTCTTGAAGTAGCACATCTGCACTGCTTCTTGGGATTCCAGATCTGTAATCTGAACTATGCGCTTTGGCACTTGCATTGCCTTCTCTTTCTTCTACCATCAGCAGCAGCTTTACCCTGTTTTATTTGGAGTTCCAGGCTACTCTGCTTGTTTCCTTCCATAGGTCTCAGGAGTTTCATTAAGTTTTCTTGGCAATTGTGGCCCGCCTAGCAATTCAGAACCAAATGCTTCAGATCATCCCACCTCATCTTCGGCTGGGACATAATTTTAACCCAATAATTTTGACCCATTGTTTGTGGAGCTGAGGTGAGTGGCATAAGCATTCACACTTCAGTGCACACACTCCCCACCCCTTGCACACATTCAGTCCATGCAGGCTCCTCCCCAAGTCCCCTTGTCAGTGTGGCATAACACGGAGATTTAAATCATTCCTCCCTGTTGAGATCTCAGAATTGATGGAGAAGTTGGGGAGGGAAACTTAAATAGATCCTTGTGTCTGTGAATTCCACTGAAATTGCTGTTTCACTGATGCTGTAGGGAAACAGAAGTCTTGGAAACAGGATTGCTGGGGGTTGGGAGAGGTTTATACCTATTTCTAGGAACAGTTTACAGCTATGAAGGGCAGTGTAGTGATGCTTGTGCCAGGAAGATTCTAAAATGAAATATTTTGTATCAACTAGAAAATGTTCCAAATGCAGTCAGGTGCTGCCACCAATAAAAACTAAATGCTGCAAAAAGAAAGACTTCATGCAGGTACAGAGCTCAGGGCTGATGGTTCAGTGAAAGAAAGAATAGTAAATCTGTAACAGACTTAAAGGTTCTTAAAACTAAATAAATAGATAATAGAGAGGAGCTCCAAAACGGGAAGCAAAAAGGAACAGAGGAACAGTAAAGAAAAAAAATTGAGAGAGAAAGCTACATGTTTCTTGACAGAAAAGGGAAAAAATCTATTTCCTTATTAAGAACTTTTGGAGTGAAACTGTGTAGTACAGAAATCCAGAAGCAGCTTCCTCTTTATCAACAGTTTGGCATCCTGTTACTTTACCTTTTCAATGGCCAGTGCAAAAGACAGATCATGAATGGTGTGATGATATTTTGCAAAATGTCCCAACAGACGAGCACTGGCGTGTATAATTGCAGACAAGGCAAATATATTCTCCTGTAGATCTTTAGAAAGCTTCAGTCCTGTTTGTGCGTCATGCATGTGATGACATCTCTACTGCAAATGCACAGGATGCATTTGTTTACACAACCAGCTCACCACAGAGTGTATAAATTTTAACAAGTGGCCACGTACAGTACCATCCAAGTGGTGTATGTCATCAAAATCTCAGTGTGAAAAAAACTGAGAGCTTTGAAAAAATGCACAGGGGATTGTTGTAAAAGATTTCATTTCAGATCTTTTTCTTCAATAGTAGTTACAACAGTGTCTCTTGGATCTGAAAATTGTTGGTGGAAGCAAAGGTCTTTTTGCTTGTTTACTGTTTGGCTACTCAGTGTGTGTGTATTCATATCTTTTAATGAGTTGTTTTGAACTTTTATTGCATTTTGGCAGTTTTCCAATTTTGTCTTACTTCTAGGTATCCTTAATTTAGTTTTGCTAGGTCCTTTGACCTTTTTATCTATCCATTACACATTTTACATTTTGCCAGAGAAAGTTCAAAATTCTTTGAATTGCTTTTTGTTTAATTACTATATAGCATGAGGGTAGAGGAGAGTTTCTTCGTTATGTTTTATTTTTAATTCTCCTTTTTCTTTCTAATTTATGTTTTACTGTTACCATCCCTTTTTCTATGTGTATTTTATAGTGTCACTGAGGAAGGTTTTATTTGCCAAAATATATTAAGTCTGGTATAAGTATATTTTCTGCATCCAGGTGTTTTTTTTTTAACCTGCTAAGTGCTGCTTGTTTTTGTTGTTTTTTTAAATTAAGAGCAGTCTTCCTCCAAGAACAGGACATTTAGCTGCCTAAGACGAAGTCATGGTGATGTCCACCCATCTTTGGCCCATTCCACCATGGAAGTTGATCAAACTGAAATTTGAATTATCCTTTAACACTGGCATTGTAACAGCATGCCTGACAACAGCAAGCTTTCTTGAGGACACAGGGCAGAATATATGGCGCGCACACCTCTGTCCATCAACACTCTCCTGCTGTTTCTACCTCCTTTCATTTACTGCCTGAGACAGCTGTCTCACTCAGTCTTTGACAGTGCTGCCAGATTCTTCTTCACTTTAATACAGGGGTATTCCACCAAAGTGGGCAATACACTGTCGTATATACCCACTGTCTGGGATTTTGGTTGTTTGACCTCCAAAGGGAATGCACTTGGTACCAGTTTTGCCCCTGAAATTCAGCAGGGTGGACATGATATTTGGTCACAGGTAGATTCATGCATCTAAGAACATGCACTTAATTTAATGAAAAGTTGTACTTTTAAAGGAAGCACAGCACTTTTCTTACCACCACAGTGCCAAAATTCAACAGCAAAATTGATTATGGTTCCCCGAAGGAAAGAAACAACCCCCTACTTACAGAAATTTTTCATCCTATCTCTGATAAGCCAAGCGTCTTCAAGATTGATGTCTTGGATCTGTAACACTGGGGCCAGGTTCCTGGCGATAGGGCTGGCTTTGTTCAAGGCTTATACATGAGAATAGTTCATGTGGCCTCTTCCCTTCCCACTTGATCTCAGAATGGTAAGAAGTAAAAAGCATGAAAAACAAAGAGAAAAAAATTAAAAGAAAGAAAAAATTAGAAATATGGAAAGAAAGAAAGAGAGTACAGAAAAACAAAATTATAGATTCCAATGTGTAAGATTAAAGTGCAGAAAAGAATGTATACTCACACACACACACACACACACACACGTGTGTGTGTGTATATGTGTGTATATCTATCTATCTATCATGTGTGTATATATATATATGTGTGTGTGTGTGTGTGTGTGTGTATATATACACACACATATACTTATACTACTTAAAATATCTACTGTCTCATTATTTACATACATTCCTAAGCTTCCTCTCGTTTCCAGCATAGCTATAGCTTACATGATAAAATATATTATCTAATCTAATTTATTCAATTTATAAACTATAGGAACTAGTAATTTGACATTTTCATCTATTCATAGTACTAACACCTTTTCCTTAAAATATAATGTTCCCAAAATTCTAAATTAACCTCTTTCAGATTTTCCCACATGTTCTTAAAATATGCAATTATTATATCCCAATCCTTAATAAATTTACCATATTTCTCCCCTCTCAAAAGAAGTGTGTGTTGATCCATATAAATTATATCTAATAGTTTCTGAATCCAATCATCTATAGTTGGAAAAGTACTTTCCCTCCACTTTTGCGCTTTGTTTTCTTTTCTCTTTTTTCCTTAGTTGTATTAAATTATTATATAATGTTAAATTTTCATTCTCAATAAAAATATTAATAAATAGAATGGTAAGAAGGTGGACTCCTTGTCCTCTTTCAGTACATGATTCTGGGCAAGGTTGGGATTCCTGATGTAGCCCCTTATTAAGGTAGGATGTAAATGATATATGCAGAATATATTAGAGGGAAGCATTGGCATTGCAGCATTCATTCTGTTGTGCTTTTTTTTTTTTTTTATAGTGCACAGTACTGACCCCACCCGTATGGAGCTGGTCATCCCAGGTGAGCAGTACTTCTACCTGAAGGCAGGAGGTGCTGCTGAAAGACAGAAGTGGCTGGTGGCTTTGGGCAGCTCTAAGGCCTGCCTTGGAGACAGCAGGAGCCAAAAAGAGAAAGGTTGGTTGTTTGTGAAGGATTGTACACTGGGAAAATGATCCATAGTGATTAAAATAAGTGGGGTTGTAGGGGGAAGATCATGGGTGATGTTGGCAAAGCTGCAGAGCATTAAGGTGTGGGCTGCTGGTACACAATGATTAGAAAGAGGTGCTTAGCTCTCACACCTCCTAAGCAAACATCTCTCAGCCATATCTGAGCCTGGGGCTGCCTTGTCTTCCTGAGTTTTTTTTCTATTACAAGAAAAGAACATGATGACTATGTGGCTGGTTTGAGTTTGTGTCTTCCTGAAAAATAAAATCATGATCTTTGCTTGAATGTCCAGGAATGTGATGTATTTGGACAATAAGTGGTAGTTCTGTTCAACTGCCCATTCTTCTGCCTATGTTCTTACCCTCTCAGCACCTGAGACTTATAGAAGGATAAAATTTTCCTTGAAATGCAACATCTATATGAGAATGCCCTCTCTGTAAGCCAATAAAAAGAGAAATGGCTTTTACAGTAAAGAAAAAATGGTTGTTTTTTTGAATGAGAAAACATTTCTAGCGTTTAAACAAAAATTCAGTATGTTTTATTGATATTTAATGAGATACTTGCCTTTATCTGGGTTGGAGGAGGCACACTCTGAATGTTATATCTGTAATTATATTAACTTGACAGGAATGTATCTATACTACTTGTGAGATAACTGCCAAAGTCTAAAACCCATATGGTAACAGTGCAGTTCTAGACACATCTTGCAGAGAAGCAGGCCTTCTGACTTCAGTGGGATTTGCACCCATGTAAATAATGCTTCAGATTGCAAGCTAATCTCATTCTGCTTTGTAGAGTATGTGTGGTCTCTTTCTTCTCTGATTTGCCACAGGTCTCTCAGCCTTTTCCATGTTAACTGTTCCTCCTTTTTCTCTCTCTGCTCTTCACTGCTATCAGTCACCTCTCTGTTACACATAATCTACTTTTTTCCTCTCTGTCCACCTCTCCAGATTTGTAGCATTGTAACTTGTTCTCATTGTTTCCATATGCACAGGTCTCCTTGTAGCTCCATTGTTTTCTGTTAGAATGTAAACCAGTTTATAATGGAAAGAGAAATATGAATAACATGCCTTTGCTTTGCTGCACTCATATCTGGATGTGTATTTGGTTGTTAATATGCACACTTTATCTTGCCTTTTTGTGGCTTAAACACAACTCGGAGCAGCTAACAACAATTAAAATCAATGTAATCTTTCATCTATTTCTTCTTACTTTGTTGCAGTCTTTCTGCACTCCATCTTGTATCATTTTCTCTCTCTCTGTAGTTCAGAGTACAGTCTTGTTGTGCCTCTCTTGCCTCTTTTCTTTTTTTCTTCTGGCTTTCACAAAGGGCAGGGGGAGGTATAAATGACCCATGTATCTTTTTTGTTGGAGCGTAAAATGTTTTCACAGACACATTTTTTATTAATTGCTTCCTAAGGGGCTGGGTGTGCAGAAAAGGGGTGGAGTATTCTAGACCTACTTACAGCATTGTTCCTTGTTTATTTATCTGTAATGCTTTGTATTTTGGGTGGGGGGAATGCTGAAGAGCTGGTAAAACTATGGAAAAAGTGGGTTTAGTTTGCATCTCACTGTTACAGACTCTTCTAGTTTGGCCTCCTCCTGCCAAACACCAAAAAAGTCTGTTCCCCCCATGTGCTGCAGCAGAAGATGCTTCTCAGAAGTATCTGACTGCAAGGAAGGAGCAGTTGAGAGTTTGAGAACTATGCCACATTGTCAGTTTTGTGCCCCTTATTTGAAGCTAACAGTGGTAATGCTGGTGTCTCTGATCACTTTGAAGCTCTGTCCATTCTCTAAAATTGTTCAAGGTTCTTTTATCATATCATAAATTTGTCTAGTGAAGAAAGTTAAAAATCTGTTATTTCAGTAAGTAACGTATTGATAAAGCTTGTACTCTTCTATCAAAGTTGGTTCTGACCTCATTGCTATAGCTCATTGATACATTGTAGGGAATGAGTAACTCTTTGTCTGGCATTAAAATTAATAGCCAATGAGAAAGGTGTGGCACCTTTTTTTTTTCCTGATAAGGACTTGATAATTGTGATTCATACTTCTGGCCTAAATACAATTATTAAACCCTTGTAGAACTGGCCCACTGAATTAAAGGAACATAACTGATGCCTCATCCAGTTCTCATTAATTCTTTAGGCTTGCTCTAGTTGGAACTAACAGTTAGCCTTCTGGCACTGCAGAAGTTAACTAATCTGCCGTAAATTGCACAGAACTTGAAAATATTTTGGAGGCTTCAGCTGTAGTCTACCTATTACAGGGATTTTAGAATTACCCTCCACTGTGGTATTGATCTATACACTTGCTGCCATTTATATTCCAAGCACGATTCAAGGTACTGGTTTTGACATACCATGACCTAAATGACTTAAGCCCAACATACCTAAGAAATCATCTTCTGCCCTTTGTCTCATTATGAACTTCTGAGCCCTTCTCCTCTCGGTTGTCTTCTGAATGGCACCGTCTGAGTAGCAATGCCAAACAGCAAGGACATGAAGAGTGAGGCTCTTAATAGCTTCCTGCGATTATGTAATGTAAGTAACTTCAGGCTGGGCTGGGCAACTGTGAAGGAGCTATGTTAGCCCTTTAGGAAACCCTGGAAGGCTATGCGCTCCACAGCAAGCAAATAATTAATGAAAATAAATTAATACCCCAACTGCCCTCTAAAATGGCTCAGGAGGAAACGTGGCAAAAATGCCTCAGTGCAGCCTGTGGCCCACGTGTTGCCTGCCCCTGCTTTAGACCGGACTTTATGGTCTTACAGGGTATTCTCTGCCTAAATTCAGTGGTGATAGAACTACTAGTACTGCCTCACAGGGTTGTGTGTCCTTCACTTCCATAAAAATGCATTTTGGTCCTCTTGCTCGTTCTACTGAGTGAGGTCCATGGACTTATCTCTCAAAGTCTACCTGGACAGCATCACTAGCTACCTCTCATCTCAACCCACTGCCGCCACTATAAAATTTCTTTCCACACCAGACTCACGTGAAAGTTGAAGTCCTGAGTGCTCATAAGAAGCATTAAATAGGTGAAGTATTATTTTTATTTTGCTCATTTTAATGTAAACGTGTTTACTTTTGTTACCTACCTTGAACCTTTGGTAGACAGTAAGCTGTCACTCAGTAAATAAAAATTATTTTGATGTACTAATTCTTCACTAAATTGATTGTGTTTACATTTAGCATTGGTACCCTTCAAAGTATATCACTGAGAAAATAACCTTTCACCTTGGAATCAGGGAAGGCCCATTAGCAGGTGCTGTATCCATGAATCAGGGTCCTTCATCTATTGAGCTAAGACCACAGAATTCAGGCTCTACCTTAATTTCATACTTTTTGTTGGCAAGAAAGCCATGCTGTGTTTTTCTGTCCCAAAATTTTTTAATGTATCAACCTGTTTTCTGCTCCAAACAGATTTTCTTTACATTTTGTTGTTACCTGAGCAGCTTTAAGCAAAGGGGGAAAAATCTCTTCCTATGTGTGACACTAACCTTATGCTGTCTTGCTTAAACCCTTTACTGTGCCCTGATTGCTGTCATCTGCAGATCTAGACTTAAGCAATGAGTCCCTTGGGAGGAAGCTGTCCGAATTGCGGTTGTATTGTGATGTACTGACACAGCAGGTCCTGGCTGTGCAGGATGCAACACACCCTCAAGATAATGGCTCCCCACTTGACATTCAGGTACAAGAGACAAAACGTGAGAGGTCGTGTGCTTTGTATGTGTATATGGTCCAGTTGGGCATGTCAGAGTATTTTCCAGAGAATAGATCTGCCTCTGAAAAGCAATCCAGGGGACACAACCAATGGCCTTTGGATATAGCAGTGTTGTGGTCCTTGGATATAACAGAGAAGCCCAGCCCACAATCCAGTTTTCTAAGGGCCCTTAAATGCAGTCATATATTATCTGAGAGAATAAGAGGGAGTTCCCCTACTCTGTGGAGTTGCCTAGATAAAGGAATGACAAAGATGCGCCAAGTTGTTATTATTAATATTATTTATTCATTCATATCCTGCTTTTATCTCAAAAATGAGACTCAGGGCAGCTAACAACATATTTAAACAGAATACTTATTAAACTATACAAAACATTATTAAAAAGTGTAAATATGAAAGTTATTTTAAAAACAATTAGACAGTCTATAAAATTTAAGACATTATAATTCATAAAAAGACTGTAGTGCACCCTCTACTGACACAACCTCCACATACATAAATGCAGGGTAGCATGAAGCCTCGTGTCCCATTATTGTCAATGGATGTGCTGGGTGTGCCTGTGTTGGCCTGGAAGTGCACTTGTTGCCTCCATTGATGATAATGGGATGGAGCATTCATATTTTTTATTTTACATGAGGGTTCCTAGAATAATGGAAATCCACATATATGAAGAGTGCACTGTATGTGCAAGCTATGAAACAGTACTGCTAACCATTAAAAGCCCATCTCAGTCAGTTTAAAAAGCCTGACATCATAAAAAGGTTTTAACTTGCTTGTAGAAGGACACCAAGGAGGGACCCATGCTGACCTCCCTAGGGAGGGGGTTCTTAAGTCTTTGACCAGTCACTGAGAGGGCCCTCATTCCCACCAAATGAACCTGAGAAGGTGGTAGGACAGAGAGAAGGGCCTCACCAGAAGATATTAGAGCAGCAATACACTCATGTTTTGCCTGCCATAGAAATTTAAACAATATTGCCCACTCCCATTAATTAACACAGAGTGTGACCCACCAGAAATTCAGCCTGGACAAGCTGGATTTCGACAAACATCTCCTGTTCATTCAGCAGGGCTCCCACTGTGTTGCCTTCACTGTTGTCCAACACGTACCATCTGAAGCCTCTGCTTCTGAGGAGGGATAGTCATAAGCACAATTGCATATTCCACATCGTGTCACAAAGGAGGATCTTTCAACCACCTGGCAAAATGTCATTGGAGAGTGGGCACCAGCAAAGCAGGTGGCTCTGAGTGGCTTGACAGTCTGATCAAAGCCCTGCATGCTTGTCAAGAAGCCCCAAAGAAACCCCACAGTGTTCCTAGATGACTGTGTTCTTCCTTTTCCCCGGTCACTGAGATTGAGATTTTGATGGAGACAGGGGGACGTGTGCAAAGGAATGTGCAAAGGGTTGAGGATGAGTTGAGTGGTGACAGAAGCACAATTTGGAGCAGAAAGGTGGAATGCTGTTTCACTTCTCATGGCAGTGTTGAGAAAGATTTGAGACTGTGAGATTGTGCCTCCATTTTCCAGTTGAGTCCAGTGCCTTCCCCAGTGATGTAAATGGGAGAGAGATCTTGTAGTTCCTTTCAGCATGGTCTCTTAAACCCCCTCCCCTGTTCTTTAGCACTGTCCTCTTTATCATTGAAGGTGGGGCATGCTGGCAAGACAAGTACCGTATCATTGACTGTGACTTTTTTTGAAAAAGAAATAATGTGTTCTTCAATATAGAAATGGATTCTGGGAAAGGTAGTATTTTGAAAAACTTTGTGACTCCTGAGCAATATCTGTGTGTTCTCTCTGTTCTCCAGTTTTTAATGCAGAAACACAAGATCATATTCCCAATTCACCATTAATATAAATTATAGTTGTAAACTCCTTATGACTGTACACTATACAACATTAACACATGAAATTTATTGCGAGTCATAACTCCTCCACTCCTGTTGCTTCTAAATTATTTTTTTATGGGTACAAGATCCTCATTAATGCTTGGGATTTTTAAAATATCTTTTAAAACAGAAAAACAGACAAGGTTAAATTAGGAAATACTATGTATAATATGTAATATCAACCAGCCAAATACAAACATTAACTTTTCATTCCAAGTCTGTGTGATGGATTGTATTACTTTCAAAATCTCTGTTGAGATACTTTGAAAATTAATCTGCTTATTCCAGTAATGGGTCTGTACCTCCTAAGAAGTATTTCTTCAGTTATTGACCAGCCTAATATATTTCCCATCAATTTACCTAAAAAAATTGTTGTTTCTGCTGCAAAACCCCTTAAGAGGACAGCTGAAGGGCCAAATGTCAAATGTATGTACTGTTATCTTTTAATATCAATAACATCAGCCCTAATTATATTATCTAATAGAGATATCTAAAGTCTGCTTTATTGTAAAGGCATCTCTAGGAGTAAGCATGTGCCAAATTATCCCTTTTTCATATCCTATAATACCATACCTGTTGTTGTTGTTGTTGTTGTTGTTGTGTGCCTTCAGGTTGTTTCCAACTTAACGGCAACCTTAAGGCGAACCTGTCATGGGGTTTTCTGGAGGCTGAGAGTGTGTGATGAGCCCAAGGTCACCCAGTGGGCTTCCGTGGCTGAGCAGGGAATCAAACCCTGGTCTCTAGAGTCAATAATCCTGTGCTCATACCACTACACTACACTAACTCTTAATACCATAAATACAAGATGTTATAGAAATTTTCTCTAGCCTTTGTATCCTTAGCATAATTCAGGACTTCTTGACAGATTACTTTACAATGGGATGGGGAAAATACAGCTTATGGGCTACATATGTTTCCCAAGTCTCTGGACCTCTCCTCCCCCTCCCCCTAAATTTGACAGGTTCTGTTTGCCCCTAAATAGCCCAGGACAACACAAAAAATGCCCTGCCTAGCTTCTCTCTCCCTCAGTTTCCCTCCTCCCCCCGAAGTGTCCAAAAGTAGATTGAACTCAGAAGCGATGCCGTGTCCCTTACTAGTCATGGAGAAGGTACCTGTGCAGCCTGTAGGGGTGGTGTACTGGGGCAAGAATTGGCCTCTGGTTTCCTGCCAGATTTTGGCAACAATTTGCAATAATACATTTGAAGCAACAGTAGGCAGTGTGGAACATCAAATGTTATTGGACTGCAGCTCCCATTAGCCAATGGTAAGGGATATAGGAATAAAACAAAAAACATTATTGTGTTGTTCTTTTTACTTGCCTGTTTCAGGGACTTAGCACCATTGACCTCAATCCTTATTTTAGGTTGTTTCTATACAAAAGGTTCTTATGCCAAAGATATATTCCCCACCTCCATTTTTAGCATTTCTACTAAGAAGTACTGCTCTTTTCTATCAAATGCCTTCCTAACATGAATAAAGAACTCTAAGCATCTGACTGTTTATCATCTTTTGAATGTTATTTTTCAGTTGGATACATTTTTAGAAATAGTTTCAGATATCTAATATATGACAATTCAGAATTGTATTCAGAATTGCTATTTTACAGCTCCCATCTAATGAAATGAGTTGGCAGATATTTGTTTGCCTTTAATACCAAAACTGTCATTGCCTTTCCCCATTCATTTAGAATGTTTAAATTATTAATAGTAAAGACAAATAATTCCTTCATTAAATATCCAGTCCTTTATTATATGCTTTATGAAATTCTGTGTCAAACTGTCTTGGCCTGGAACCTTGTTTACTTTTCACATATTGATGGTCATTGTTACTATGATGGAAATTCATTTCCCCAGCAATTTTCTCTGTTGTTGTTGGAAGAGGGGCCGTTTCATTTGTTGTCGCCAGTATTCTATTTCAAACAACTGTGGTTGATCAGAGCTACAGCTTCTCAAAATAATTAGAGGATACCTTTGCAATTTGGTTTTTTTAAACAGAACTAAATGCTGTTATTACTCCTGACTAGAGTAGACCCATTGAATCAGTAAGATTTACCTACATGTTAACCCACTGTTCAACAGTTGATTGAATAGTTTTACTCTAGTTGGGACTAACCAACAGGATTAAAGCCGCAGACTGTTTCAGTTAATGTGGTTTATAAATTTTCTGATACTGCTGCCATTATTGTTGGCAAAAAACATCTGAAGCTGTTTGGAAATTCAAACAGACTGTTTACAATAAAGTAATGATTCTACAGCCTTAGAAGCATCCAGCAATTTCTTTAGTATCTCACAATACTACTTTAGTACCCATGTCCAATATCATAGTGAATATTAGATACTATCCTCTGTGATAATAGATATGCCTAGTATCATAGTGGATGTTATCTGTTATCACACTGGATAGTATATCTGTCCAATATGGTAGTGCAGAGTGGATGGTGCAGTCTTAATTTTCATGTGCAGAGTCACTTCTTTGAAGGGTCTTGCACATGGATACCAAAGAGGTACAGAATGTGTATAACAGAATTATACTCCTTCAGTGACTGAATGTTAGAAGTGATGCTTCAGCACTTGCTGAAGTGAGTGCCCAGGACTGTGGCCCTGAATGTGAGACTGGGTAGGCAGCCATTCCTTTTACT
The DNA here is from genome assembly GCA_948474755.1 of Ctenosaura bakeri. Taxonomy (NCBI): domain Eukaryota; kingdom Metazoa; phylum Chordata; class Lepidosauria; order Squamata; family Iguanidae; genus Ctenosaura; species Ctenosaura bakeri. Next base: position 29,655 of record CAOLHI010005796.1, on the reverse strand, counting down.
CATCCTAATTTCCTGCTCTTGGCTTTCCCCAGAAAATGAATGAGGCTTCATCCTTGTTACGAGCAACCTGCAGCCAGTTCATCTCAACACTGGAAGATTGCATGAAATTTGCAAACACACGATTGGCTCCTGAGCTCTACTACCCTTCAACAGTCTCTCAGGTTTCTGATTTTGTGGGCACTAAACTCCCACATTCCCACCGGGTAAGTCGATTTTTCCATTCCTTTGTTCCCCATCTTTAGATTATCTCTACCCTGAGAGCAATCTCAATGAGATTACATACCAGAAAACTGCATTTGTATAATATTCTCAGGAAAGAGGATTTCATAGTAGTGGAGGCATTTCTTCATCCCCTCTAATTTAATCTCTTGGGAGGATGAAGCCTCTGAGAGGGCATCTAAGAGCAGCTTTTCTGCAGCGTTAAGATTTCAAATGATTTCTTATGTGAAAGGTCATTATTTTTGTATGCCAACAGAGATAGAAAGATTGGTTGCTGCGAAAATGTGGGACATCTGTCCCTTTGGCCTTTCACTTCAGAGCAAAATGTATTGTTATGCATCTTTAATGTAGATATGTTTTCAGTAATAGGCAATTTTGTAATATGAAATTCCATATACTTGTATTTATTTGATTTTGATTTCTTTCTTTTTTTAAAGATAGCTTTATTCATTATTTCTAAAAACACTAAAATTCAACAGATGCATAAGAGAAAAGGAAAAAAATAACATAAAGTAAGGCATATGAATTAGAAATTAAAAAGCAGAGAAAAAGAAAAAAAAGAAAAGGGAGAAAAAAGCGAAGATCCGCATTCATTATAACAGTCAAATTGATTCAAGTCTCTCAGAGATAATATCCAACATATCTCTTCTTCTCCTTCCCCAGTTCATGGTTTCCAAAAAAGAAAAAGAAAAATGAACTTTCTTTTACCAAAGGATAGCATATTTAGCATAGCATCTCAATATTATTACTTCCTATTGCATGTTGTGTTTACATGATAGATGACGTTAATGCCAAGTGTTACTTGCTGACTTGAGTACATAGTTAAAACTGTAGATCTATGACATGTTATATGGCATCACTAAATCCAAATATTTCTATAGTATTTTATCCAGTTTTCACTCTTTAATCTGTAACCATTTTATAACCTACTTTCAGCCAAATCTATTTCATTTCAATGTTACTTTCTATGACATTTCATTACATATTACATTTACATGGTAAGTAATGTTACATGATACTAAGTGCTACTTGCTGACATGATTACATATTTTCACTAGTTTAACCTGTAGATCTGTTACATGTTATATGATGTCATTAAATCTAAAATATTTCTATACCAGTACAGCATTTATTAAGCAAATCCAGTTTGCACTGTCTCATATCTGTAACATTTCATAACCTAGTTTCGGCCAAATCAATTTCATTTTGAATTTAGCTCCCCTCTTCCCTTGTTACCATCCTATCTATGGACTTCTCTTCCCTCGCCTCAGCTTCTCAAATTCCATTCCTTGCCCTTTACTACTATTTCAAGCTCCTTCCTGCTTGGTATTCCAGGATAATTGTCCTGAAACAGCACTTTTTATCATTTTTCCTTCACCCCCTTCAATCATACAGACTAAATTTAATTGCCTTCAACCATCAAAATAGTTTGATTGCACATCAGTTTCAGATTAGCCTCCTACTTCTCCCCCATTGAGCTGTAATTCCCCTTTCACAAACCAGAGCTTCTTTGCCATAGATCTCTCCCAATTCAGTAGGTTATCCCTCCATTAGCAAGACATCAGTTTGTCTCTCCATATGATTTTCAGCCTCCTTCCTTTCCATACTGTTAACCTCTGTATCCTCCTCCTGCCTTAGATCTCTCCACAATTCTTCCTTAATCTTGCTGATCTCATTCCTCAGGGCCTGTCTCATATTCTTCTTCCAGTTGAGGAGTTCCACAGATAACTCCTCCATCATCCATTGTAAAAAGCCTTGAAAGAGTTCCTGGGAAAGTTCCATCGATCATTCAATCCAGCAATTTCAGAGTTAACTCAATTCTCTCTTGTCTAGCAGAAGGCTGCCAGCAAAACAGACTTAACATCAAAAAGAGAGTTTCTGTACTTTCTCACAATGGAGTTTCTTCTTATTAAAATGCAATTCAGTCTTCAAATAAGATGAAATTCAAACTATCCACAAGATATGTGCACTTAGATTCTTAATTATTCTCTTTTAAAAATGTCAACCCTCAGTCTTCTAGTTTATTCATCTTGATCTTTTGGGATGAACTCACACAGCTGTTGATTATGGAAAGAAGGTGCTTGGAGAGGCTCTGTAGTTCTGTTTTAATCAGAAGAATTCTTCACTTTCACAACTCCAAAGATTTATTTAAGATGTTTCTTTAAAAAAAAAAAACAGGTTTCCAATATAGAGCCATCAGATCCTTAGATCCAAACAGCTGCATTTCATGGCAAGGGCAAAATATGTCATTCTTTTCCCACTCATAGTGCATTTACTCAAAAGTAAATGCAAGTAATAGGAATTCCAGAATTCCAGATTCTCAGCTCTTTTTAATCCAGGGAAAGTTTCTCCAGTCAGAGAATCCTCTGGCCAGCACATTTGCTGTGAAAGCTCTCCTTGCTGCATGGTTACAGCCACAAGCTTCTGCACACTAGCCTGCCAGAAGTCCCTTTGATTTTGATTTCAAAACTAGACGAGGCCATCACCATTTGATCTCAAATGCCAGGATGTGGGTGATTATATGACAGTATTCTCTTCAGGCAGAGCTGGGGAATCTGTGGTTCCTCCCAGTGATCCTGGATGCTAACTCCCATCAGCCCAGGCCACCATGGACAGTGGTAAGGAATGCAGCATACTGTAATCCAACAACATCTTTACCTTGTATTGGGTCCACTAATGTACTAATGGACTGCATATGCATATCATTAAAAAAAAAGCAACAGCTGTAACATGTTCCCATTGCCATACCAAAATAAGCCAACTATTAATTACCTTATCAAAACTGAACAATTTCACCTGGAGCAGAGTTATTGTTGATCGGTTGGTTAATTACATCTTTATTCCCTGTATTCCTCTTCATACTTCCAGTCATCCTCAACCAGTGGTCATATTGGCTATAGGGTGATGGGATCTATAATCCAAGACCTCTGGAACACCCCAAGTTGGGGAGTTGCTATTATACACTGTTATCCAGTATGCCTCTCATGTAATCAGATGTGTTCATACTAATTTTAACTTATTTGCTGTCTGTTTGCCAACAAATTGGATCCTGGAATTTTCTCTGCCATTTTGAAGCTTGACCCTTCTATAACTATAGACCAGCAGTTGGGTAGAGTGATAAGAACTATTACTACCGGTAAAGTCTAATTCTAATTTTCTAGTGAAGAAGGAAGAGCCTTGTCCAGTCAGGTGCTCAGATGGAATGCTTTCCGATCTGAGATTGCTGCTGCTTTCCTCAGTCCAGCAGTGTGGCAGTGCCAGCCTTGCCCCAGTTGGCCAAAAGAGCGGTTTCAGAATTTCATGTGCAGATAACTTAATAGGTTGTAGATCTGGCTGGAAGCATATTATTTATTGGTTGAGAGCCTTTTGATGGTTTCAGATCAGGGTGGTTAAAAAAAAACCCTTATGAATAACTTAGCAAATTGTCAGTGCTGCTCTGGAGTGGTGATTTGAAATATATTTTTAATTGTGCACATAAAGAGGCTCTAATTATTCCTGCATGTTTGGTTCTGGAACAATGAAATGTTGTATTATGTTTATGTCCTCATTGTTGTGTCATTGTCTGTCACCCCTTGCTGCCCCTGTCTTTAGGTGAGGCGTTCTATAAGCCACACAGGCATAGTCTCTTCAGACAGGTAAGTGCTCATGAGGAATGAGCTTCTTTATTTTTTGTAAGGGCATTTTTATACCTTGATTTTGTCCAGATGAAGGCCCTTGGCTAACTAATAAAGTATGTGTGTGTGTTTTGTAGTGATGAGCGGCTGTCCTTGCTGGGCTGTGCTTAAGTTTTTGTTAGCTTTTCCCAGAGAATACTCAAAGAAGAAAAAGGAAGGGGAAAACACAGGAATCTCTTTCAATCTCCCTGAAAAATCTGGGGAAAAGTGCATGGCTAGGTGCACCAGTCTAGTCAACAGGAAACATTTTGTTTCTGGCTGTGAAAATGAGACTTCCAGTTTCCTGTTTTACAACTAAGGCAGGTCAGGGAATATTTTTTTTTTGTTTTTTGTTTTTGTTTTTTTAAAGAAGAGAACAAGGAATTCTGCAGCCTGTATATCATAAGCAGAGTAAGCAAATTGCTGCTTATCTTGCCTAAAATAAATTTTCTTTTTGAGCAGTGCAGTCTGCTGTACATCCAGCAGTAACTGCATCTAATTTGTTTAATTTTTTATTGAATTGATATTCCTCCTTTCTCCTGAGATGAGATTCAAGGAGGCTTACAAGAATTTGAAAAGGATTAAACCAAAACATTAATTAAAGAAATTTACAAAACATTAATTTAAAAAAGAATTAAATAACAATTTTTTTTTTTAAAAAAAGCATGGTTAAAACAGTTGAACATTTAAGATATCCTTGTCTTTAGCACTGCACTCTTGGCCATGCGGTGGGGGCGTATGAGGCGTTGAAGTCCTACCCATTAATCACTGAAACCTTTCCTTGCAGGGCCTTGGAGCCAGCTCGTGTCCCACCTGCCCCTCCCAAGGGCACAGTCACTGTGCTACGCAACTTGGAGGAGATGGTGATGCTACGCTCGCAGCAGTGGGGGCAACAGGGTGTCCAATCCGAGAGCTCCACTGGCACCATTATTGAAGAAGCAGTTGGTAGGAGCACCACCAGATAAGTGCATGAGGTTAATATGGGAAGAGAGAGGTGATGAGTTGGTAGGCAGGCAGGCTTATCCTCTGCCCTGTAAGAAAGAAAGAGAGACTCCCCCCTACACACACACACTGCTAGTACAGCTTGTTAGCGACTGTGGAGAAGAGCAAGATTCTTGTGGCTACTCCTTCACCCCAGCTGTGGTCAGGGGGGCGGGCTGTCATGCAATTCAGCTTGGAGGTGTCCGTGTTGACCTTGGTCATAGCCTAATCCATCTGTGAGTATTCTCATTTCCCTCCCCCTGAGTGTGTAGGAGTAGCAAGAGTGATCCTCCCACTGCCTGTCAGTAGTAAAGGAGGTCCTCCCTTTGAGTTAGGCACCAGGCTTGGTCTGGAGCTGATGTCTAATCAGTGGCTTCTCTGCCCTCACTTCAGGAGCCCATGGCAAGGATAGGGTGGGGGAAGAGGTTGAGAAGGAATGTAGCAGGCAATCTTAAGCCCTTGCTTTCTCCAGCACACAGAGATATTGTGGATTTAGGAGGAAGGGATATGCGCTCAGGATTCTTAGTTTCCTTTCCCTATTCTGGAAGATGTAGCAGCAGCTGTGGGCAGAACAAAGCAGTGTATGAGTTAAAACATGGCTTTTATCAAGGTGCTTTCTTTATCAGGAACATGGGAAGGCAATATTTTGCCAAGTGTTTCCTTTCTAGCAACACCCAAAGCTGATAGGAAGCATGGGCATAGAAACACTGGGACAGTTGTACCTGGCAGAAGGAGTGGTGTTCAGTGTGGGGCAATTTTTGGCAGCAGTCCTACATTATCCTAAAAGAGCCAGCATAGTATAGTGGTTTGAGGGTTGGACTAGGACTCTAGGGGACCAAGGTTCAGATCCCAACTCAGCCATGGAAAGCCACTAAGAGAGTGGCACTCTCTCAGCCTTAGAGGAAGACAGCAGCATACCTCATCTGAATAAATCTTGCCAAGAAAACCCTTGGATGGTGTCGATATACATCAGAGTCAACTTGAAGGCACATAACAATGACAATTTGTATTTTCTGCAATATTTAGCTCTACCCTAATGCCACTTTCACAGAAATCATTGCAGTGGCATTTTTAAATACTTGTAAATGGATATCACACTGATCCAATAATATGTTTGCCTTCCTAGAATATGTAATGTTGGGAAACCCCACTTGTATCCTCAGCACAACCTCTTACATAACACTGTTTTTGCTGTGGTCAATGGTTGCGACTATATTGTCTTCCTTTTTCAAGACCACATCTGTTCATAGGGAAGAATGCACCCAGAGGTCATTCAGATCATACAGCCCGATTGGAAGAAGATCCTTTAATTGAAAAAATGGGCCTTTCTCATGGTTATAACCTGCATTAACTATATTGGGGCAGAAGGAAGTATAATAAAAACCAAGTATAATAAAAAGTGATATGTCCCAGACTGCAGCAGGGGCCATCGCTGAAGTTGTAGCTTATTCTGGATACAATGGATACATCATTCAGACATTTTCAAGAGGCGTTATTAGAGTGCTTCCTGATAATAATTTCTAATCATGATCACCAGTACTAAATTGCAACAAAGTTCTTTGTTTCCGTTCCATTTTGTAAATATAATTAGTCAGTATTGTGATTCTCAACATTTTCCTTCTCAACACATCCATCTTTGCTTGTTACAATAGAAGCAGTCTGGCTTTTGAAAAACTGCTTATGCTCTGTAATGTTTCCCTCCTGCTCATTACCCCTGTAATGAACTTCCTTGATCCACACGTATCTCCAGTACAAGGCCTTTTTATTTTCCATTATAACTCTTGAAAGGTTTAGTGCTGTGGAGATTCAGCAACAATATGTTCATATATGATCACAAAAGAGCCGATATAGTATAGTGATTTGAGTGCTGGACTACTTCTCTGGAGACCAGGGTCTGAATCCCTGCTCAGTCTCAGGTCACAGTCTCTCAGCCTCAGAAGAATAAATCTTGCTAAGAAAGCCCCAGTATAGGTTTGCCTTGGGGTCATGTGAAAGCAGGCTGTGTAAGCAGCAATGACTGGAAGGCACACAACAAAAGCTGCCTGCACACCTCCACGTTGTAGTCTTGTGAGAGTCTGTGCTAGCATTGCTTATGCAGATAATATTCTGTCGTTCTAATAAGGAGCTTATCAGAACAAAACAACCAAAGAAAAAGGAAATAACCTGGAGACAAATAATAGTTTTTAAAAAAGGTCAGAGTAGGTTGAAGAAAACATCACTTCCTATAGCATACACACAAGCATAGCCCTTGCATCCCATTCACATTTCTGGTCAAACAGGTTTCTGAAACCATACAGTACAACGCATATCCAGATCAACTGTTTGCAGAAGTAAAATGAGTGTATGTAACCTGAACCCCAATTTGAAACCACCTTAATTTCTGTGAGGCTACTACCTGCATTCACACAGGACATTAAGCCTGGACTTTGGTGCACAGAAGCTGTTATTTCTTGATTGTTCTTCCCTGCTGATGCAACTGCTAAATGAATCAAGAATGGTTTGTTTAGCATGTGAGCCAAATCAGGGTCCTGGCTTATCAGTCCCTTCTCAAACCAGGATTTCAAACTAAGATTTTGTGAATCCTGGCTTGTATCATTGCAGTAAGTCACAATTCCTCATTCAGATGACATACTGAACAAATCCATCCTAGCTTGTGTAATAGTTGCATTAGCAGGGAGGGGCAAAGTAGAAGCTGATGGGCTAAATGCCCCAGCACACAACGTATTCACAGCAAGCCAGGATTTCCCAGGGATACTGGCGTATCATTCCATATAAATGTGGTTGTCTGTCTTCAGTCTTACAGTTCATATGCCTTCCCTTAAAGGTGTCAGACATAGTATAGTTGGATGTCTTTATAATCCCTGTTAATGTTTTGTATTATTTGCCTTTTTACTTTGGCCAAGATGTGTGACCCAGCTATGAAGCAGGAGTTCTGGAGGGCATGGGGACAATGTCTCTGCTTGTGATTAGAAGCTGCCAGTCTCTTTCTGACACAGTCTCTTTTTCCTTTCCACTACAGATACCCCACTATCATTGCAAGACTCTCCAGAAAATTCAGCTGGTAGCGGCCAGCGACTCTAATCTGGATTCTGGGGCTGCTTCAACTCATGGACAGTTTGGAGCTGCTTGCTTTGGAGCAGTCTTTACTGCTTATCTGCTGGCTAGCTAGCTAGAACAATTGGCCTGAGGTCCCCTCCTCTAGCGTAGGAATAGCCTGGGCCTGTAGGAAGTGTGACCAGATGCACTCCGTGCTCCTGTTGGGCTGGCAAGCCTAAAGGGTGAAGAGTAGGTGCCAGGCTGTGCTCTGTACTTTGGTCTTGTCGTTGCCACCTGTTAGGAAGCAATGCCAGGTCTGCAGGGCCTGCCTTGGTAAGAAGGAGATCGGTTGGGGTGGCACGATAAGGATTAGCTCTTCATGCTGGACTAAGCAGGAATGAAGAGTTGGCCCTGAAGAGAGCATGGGATGGTTGGGAGGCAGCTTTTTACTGGAGAGATTATTCAAGCATCTCCTGATGCTCTCCTCCATGTTCTTACTAGGCTACCTGTAGTAGCTGAAGCTTGAAGAGTAATGGTGCCTGGCATATGCAGAACATCTTCCTACTCCTTATCAGGCTAAGATCTTTAACTATTTTCCAGCTTCAGAGGTGCTTTCCTACTCTCAGTTTGGGAAACGCTCTGCTCCCTGGTGACTGGAAGGGACACGTTTTGTCCAGGAATTTGTAAGAATTCTCCAGTAAGCATTTGGCAGTCCCCCTCCTTGCTCAACAGAAAGAAGTTCCCTCACGCCCCTTGCCCTCCTAACACAACTTCCTCCTATGTTATCCTTGCTTCTCTTCAGCCATTTGCCGAGAGAGTAGGTTGGAAAGAACCAGAGTAGGAGAAGAAGCTTCTGTGGACATTGGACCTGACAACGCCATTTGACTCTTCCCCGTGTGGGATGCAGGGCCAGGTGACTACAGCCACTTGCATACCAAACGTCAGTTTACTCTCTCTACTTTTATGTACAGGAGCAAAGTCTTTGTTTCGTGGAATTGTTTGTCTTCTACATTTTTGTACAGAAACATGGCAGGATCTTGGGAGGCTCTGTGTGTGTGTGCAAGCAAGTGAAGCTGTGTGTGTGTGTGTGTGTGTGTGTCACACTTTCCATCTCTCACTGGAGCCTGTTCATGTGGAGAGCCCTGCCAAAGATCAAACTCTAATTTTGAATGAAGACTCTAATTTTTGAAACAAACACAGCGTCATAACTCTATGTTGTTTCCCCCGTGGGATGGAAAGAGGTACCGCTGGGGTTTCCCTCAAGCAGCAGAGCCAAAAACAGAACAGCCGTCATTCTCCTGGCGGCTTGACATGGCTGAAGCAAACAAGAAGTTCTGCCACGTCGTCTCACCAGGTATGCTGCCAACCAAACCAGCGTTCTGTTGCACCTGCAAATCTTCCCTCTCTGCTTGATGAGCAGATGGTTGTGGTTTTATATAAACAATGGTTGCATCACTGAAGCCCACTGCAGAACTGGGATGGCAGGTGACTCACGATGGCAGAAACATACCAGGAATAAGCAGGTGCTATTTCTGGCTCTCCTCTCTCACTGTGCTTTTTTTTCTCTCTCTTACATGACAGCTTCCTTGGTTTGGTTTAATTTCTTTATTGAGTGCTTTAAATAATTGAGTATGTAAGGGCTGGGGTTTTATGGCAGCTTGAGCTGCCATAGCGTAGCTTCCTTTCCAGTTTCTTGAGCACAGGCAAGACCCTAGAGATTCAGATGCGCAAACATAATGCACCACTGGTTTTGTCCCTCTCTCTCCAGGAGTGACAGAAAAGAAAGTAAGCACCTTGATCCAATGTCCTTTCACATCATGCCTCAGCAGCAGGAGAATTCCTACAGTTCAATGTTGTGGGTAGGTCCACATGAGGAAGAGGGAATATATGTGCAAAATTTACCTGCCATTTTAAAATGAATGGGAAGAACTTGTTCATCCAGAGCTCTATATGTGTACCTGATGATTGGAAGATGGGTTTTTGTTGTAACCAATTTGTCAGGTAAATCTTCAGTATTACAGAAAGAGACCTGTACTTTTTGTTTGTGCAGTAGAAAAAAATTATTTATGCACAAGCAGATGGTGAATCAACATGCGATTCTTGCAGCCTAATCCTGCTTGCGGTCAATCCAAAGCAGGTCTTAATGAATTCATGAATTCCTATGCATGTGTGTGTAGAATTACAGCCTGTGGCCCTAATCCTACTCACGCTGAAAGCAACATGTCACCTAACTTCTTTTGTTTAGTTTGACTGCAGGTTTACTCTGAAATAAATCCCATTGATTTTATGGCCCTTGCTGCCAAGTGAAGGTACATAGGATTTCAGCCCAAGTCACAACACATTTCGGACTGGGTTGAGAGTCCCTCAGTAAATTGCAGATTTGCTTTCCAAGTGGCAGCTATTTGCTGTTTCCATAATCTTTCAGACTGTTTGGGGAACAGGATAGCATAATCTCATTAGCTCTCTGTGACAGACTGTGAGAAAAGAAAGTGCATAAAGAGGGAGAATCATAAGATTTATTTGACATTCAAGTAGAGATAATGGTTTATGGCAATGTCAAAAGCCAGCCATGCATCCAGGAAAGATCCTCAACAATTCAAAACTCAATTACTTGTTTTCATATGGTGCACGTTTGGAGAATTGGTTCCTTCCCCGGCTCATCACTAGTCACAAGTGCAATAGGCCTTGGCAGAGATGAATCCACTATAGCCTCCCATTATGTTCTGCATTATTCTTTTCTCATTCCTTGGTACTTATTCACATACTTGTGGGTGGCACTAGAGATCAAAGGGAGTGGCAGCTGAGTCCATTATGATCCCCATCTGAAAGCAAAGACTAGGGGCTCAAGTTGGCCTTGTAGCTGGTGTGGGGATGTTTCAGCTACAGAGCCCCCTAACTTCATAAGTGTCCTTCAGTCCTCACAGCCTATCTTGGGGGCTTTCCCAGGGCAGGCACTCTAATTTGCATCCTGATTTGTAGAAATTAAGATGATTATGGATCGTATGAAATTAGCTTGTGAGAGCTTCAGTCCAAAAATCATTGCAGAAGCATGGCTTAGGTCCACCTTCTTCAACCTTGGAACCAGTAGGCCATGGAAGGAAAATGTGTGACCTGTAGATCCCATCATCCTTCACCAGTGGCTATGCTGGCTAATGTCTGTGGGATTGCAGTCCCAAGAATATTGTTCCCTCACTACTGCACCTGTTCCCTCACTACTACAGCCCTCCACATTCACTAAGGTTAGGGGCACAAGACCCCTGCCAAAGTGGAAAAATTGTGAGTATCAAAACGTGTGTGTGAGTGAGTGAGTCTGTGGCAGTGGAGCTGAGGCATGGTGGGGAAAGCAGGTACTCGGAGTCCAAATCATAGGTGAACATGATGGCCCTATCCTTCCTCGCTCTTGACCATTTTCCTCTTTCCATGGAAGGCACTGGGAGAGGGTTTATGGTGCTGAGAAATTGGGCTGCAATCTGTCCTTAGCTGATCAGGCAGCAGCTGGTGGAGGAGGAAGAGGAGGAAGACTAGAGGTGAGTTTTTAAAGGGCTGTGTAACCTGATTGCCTCCCTCAGGAAGTTATCCCAATAAAGATGCACCTGAGGTAGAGGGAAAGGGCTGGAAAAACTCACAAATAATCAAATCTGTGAAAGTGAAATCCATAAATGTGGAGGGCCAACCGTAGTAGTAGTAATAATAATAATAGTAATTTTATTTCTTACCTGCTTCTCTCCATGGCTCAAGGTGGGCTACATCATGAAATCAAAATACAGCTCAAAACACATAAATCCATTTAAAATACACCAATTTAAAATTCATAGTTAAAAAAACTAACTGGGTGGGCCTGCTGGAAGAGATAGGTTGTTAGAACTTTTTAAAACTCAAGACAGCATGTTTTGCTGTCAAATGTCTTCCAGCAGACCATTCCACAGTCTGAAAAGGTCCTCTGAGTGACTGTTGCGAGTCTATTCCTGGCTGGTTGCACTTGTAATGGGCCACAGAGGACCTGAATGTACAGGATGGATTTTATGGGAGGAGGCAATCCTGTAGGTAACTTGGACCCAAACCGTATAGGGCTTTAATGGTAATAACAAACACTTTGTACTTTGTTTGGAAACTTAATTGGCAGCCAGTGGAGTGATTTTAATATCAGTGCAGTGATTTTCAACCTTCCTAATGCCATGACCCTTTAATACAGTTCCTCATATTGTGGTGACCCCCAACCATAAAATTATTTATTTATTATTTACAATGCCTCCCCCCCGGGCAAAGGCCGCCTCACCGGCCAGGAATGAGAGGGGTGGGCAGGGAGGGAAAGAGGGGCCACGCGTCTCCCCCCCGGGAAAAACTCCGAGAACCCCCCCTGGGCTCTGCTTCTGCTTCGCTCCAGTTTCCGCTGGGGGGGCAGTGTGGGAAAAGTTTCCAGAGTGTCGACCCTGGTCAGGGGGGGAGGAATCCCAGCGCCTTTGTCTTTTGCGCCGGGCGCAGTTCACCCCCCCGGAAAAGTGCCGCCTTGTGGCCCCCCGGCCCTTCCGCAGTGCCCCCCTCCATGGCGAGTGGGGCAGGGGCCGTGGCGAGGAGGGGCCTGCCCCCTGTGCTGCCGCCGCCGCCCCCCAAGCTGGCCTGTCAGATGGGAGGTTCTCCTGGTAGCAGAAAAGGGGAGCGATTTCAGTCCCTTCTGAACAGGGGACAGGAGGACGCGAGCGCGTGGCTCGTGTTTGTGCACCACCACTCCTGCTGTGACGATGCTGTGGCAACGTTGCCAAAGGGGGCAGGAGGATGCGAGCGTGTGGCTCGCGCTTGCGCACCACCACCGAGGAGGGAATGAAGCCTAAGACCATTGGAAATACATATTCTTCGATGGTCTTAGCCGACCCCTGTGAAAGGGTCATTCGACCCCCCCAAGGGGTCGCGACCCACAGGTTGAGAACCGCTGTATCAGTGAGATAATGCTCACTCGTTGATGTACCTGTAACCAACCCGGCTGCCATGTTTTGGATCAGTTGGAGTTTCCAAACTTGGTACAAAGCTAGCTCCAGTGTACAGCGTATTTGCAGAAGTCTGACCTTAAGGTTACCAGCATGTGCACTACCATCCAATTCTAGGAAGAGGTGCAATTGGCGTATCAGCTGAAGCTGATAATAAGTGCTTCTGATTGTTGCATCTGTCTGGGGTGACATTTGAAGGTATGGATCCACAAGCACTTGCAAGCTGTGAACACAGGTTTTTTTGGGGGGAGGGAGAATGACCCCATCAAGAGCTGGTTGATACACCTCCAGCCCCAGATTAGGACTCTCAATAGTATGCACCTCTGTCTTGTCTGGATTCAGTTTCAGCTTGTTTTGCTTCATCCAATCCATTACCTCCTCCAAGCATTCATTCAGAGGTGACATACTATCCTTAGTTAAGGCTGTTTATAAATACATGGAGAAATACATTGGGGTGTCATTAGTGTACTTATAGCACCCCCCCATACTTCCAGATGATCTGTCTCAATGGGTTCATGTGGATGGTAAAAAGCATTGGAGATAGAATGGTGCCTTGTGGTATGCCACATAACAGCTCCTTTTTTTGAGGAGCAGCTATCCCCATGCACCACCATCTGGAATCTGCCTAAAAGGTAAGACCAGAACCACCGCAACACAATGCCTCCAATTCCCAAACCTCCCAGTTGTTCCAGGAGGATACCATAGTCAAGGGTACTGAACACTGCTGAGAAGTTAAAAGCATCAACAGAGACACACTCAAGTCATCGATGCTAAAACAAACACCATCCATTAAGGAGATCATGGGCCATAGGCACGACATGGGCCACAGGCACAACATTGTAATAGTGTTGTTATTCCACTTTCAACATCCTATGGAATCCTAGGGTTTGCAGTTTAGGAGGGGCCTTTAGAATTCTCAGCCAGAGAGCTCTTGGGCCTCAATAAACTACAAATCCCAGAATTCCACAGGATGTCAAAAGTGGAATGATAGCACTATAACAGTGTAGGGTGGAAATGGCCGTAGTCTCAACTTCATATCCTCCTCTGAAGCCGGTAAGTCCAGGCCTGCCTTTTGTTGCCTTTTATTCTCCAACTGTTGGAGGGGTATTGTTCATGTGTATCTCTTAGGTCACTCTGGTTTTTGCAGAGTGGGAATAAATTAGCTATTTTCCCTTGGAGATGCTAATAAAATCTGGCTCTTGCCAGACTTCAAGTTTCCATCCTAAGGATGTAAGACAGCTTGCATAAGTATTTAACATCATAAAATACAGCTAAAAATTTAGAAAGTTGAGAAAAATATACAGCTCAGTGAAGCAATTATTACTTATTTAAATTATTACTCCTTATTTTTATTCTAAATACTAACACTTTAGAGCCAATAAAATTAAAGCCAATTGAAATGAAAATGAAAAGGATTGCAAGGCTCAATTAAAAGCTAATGAAAATAGGGACAGATGCACATCTTTTTAGCCAAAGTTCCACAAATACAGAGCCACTAGTAATAAGGCACTGTCTCTTAACCCAATGGATCTTGATGGCAGACCTGAAAAAGAAGCCTCTTAGAAGGATCTGTTTGGAGTTAGCAGCCAGGAATTTCTGCAAATGGCATAGAGAAAAGTTTATAGAGCAATTCTAGACCCCTGTATAGGCTGAGGGAGCTTAGGTCATGATGTAGTAAATTAACCTGTGGATTCTGTTGTACTTACTTACCCAGTGGTGTTTCACAATGGAATATGGTGGAACAAGTGAGAAGTCACATTAGATCCAAGTTTCTTCCATTTCCATGATTTCAGATTGTGTGCCTTATATGTTCATTTTGATCTAGTGTAACTAATCTCTGTACTGTTTCCAACTATAGTAAAATAGCAGCAGGTCTAGTACATTTCACTAGGCTGAAAATCCTGGAAAATCCTCTCTGCACTCACACACACACACACACACACACACACACACACACGTCACCTACCCTGGGTGGCATGACTGGAAATAGCAAAAGATTTGCCATTTTCCCCCCTACTCAGTTACATAGAATCACTCAGAAAGTACCTTGTCTACTCCCCAGAAAAATAAGAGTCAGTATCCCATCCCCTAATGTCCCCAAAATAAGTAAATGTTGACTAGATTAGGCTGGGAGAAATGCAGAGAGCCTGTCAATTTACTGTCCTCCACCTAAATTGAGGCCTGATCTGGGGGGAAAAGGTGAGATAGAGATCAATCAGTCGTCTTGTTACTGATGAAGATGGAGAGAGATCTGTTGGGCATCATGCTAGTGAATACAGTTGATGCATCAAGACTGGTAAGGATTGGGTGGCACAGCCTCCAGCAAAGCTCATTTCATGGCTGTGTTCATCTTCTTGTGCGTTCTAATAAAAGTGGTTGCTACGGATTCATTTAGCACAGTGGACTACAGGCCTAAGGTATTAGGCTAGCTGTGGCTGCTGCTGGTTGCCCCCTTCCATGAATTGCTTGTACTGAGGCATTGCACAGAGTGACTCCCTGCTCAAAATGGAAGAAAGCCACCATTCTCCACGCCCACGTGTGAATTATTTTAGGTATCACTTAACTACCTTGAAGTGCAAGTACTTCAGCCTCGTTACCTTTCTCAACATTTTAGCAAAACTGCAAGAGAATGTGTACTGTATTAAGGCTAGAGCTGTAAACCCAGGGAACCTAGGTTGTCTATAGAAATCCAGCGCTTGGAAAAGGTACTTGTCTGGACTGCAGCTCCCTGAATTCCCCCGCCAGTACAGCCAGTTAATATCCTTCTCCACATGGAGAAAAATAGCTGCTGCTACCACCACTATATCTACTGCCATTTCTGCAGAGCATTTTAAAGAATTCCAGCAGGGGAGGAGTAAAGGTGAGCAAAAGCAATGTCAGTAGTTAGCTTCTAAGGCCATTTTGGTGTTAGACTGTTATAGTGCTATTATTCCACTTTGAACATCCTATGGATTCCTGGGGTTTGCAGTTATAGGGAAGAACCTTTGAGGCCCCTCTCTAATCTGAAAACCCCAAGATTCCATAGGATGTTGAAAGTGGAATAATAGCACTATAACAGTCTAAGGTGGAAATGGCCTAAGTTAAATTGGTTAGAAATGGAGCAATGTCCTCCCTTTTCTGACAATAAGGATTTCCACCCAGCTGTGGTAACTATCCCATTTAGGACCCCATTAGTAGTGTAGTGGTAATATTTGGCGTTGAAGTCCTCACTAGAATGGTCTCTATAGCAACACCCCCACAGAAGGTCTAAAATTGTGGGTGGCTGTGTTGATTTAAAACAATTTTTTAGCAGTTTTTATTTATATTAGGAACAGCTCTTTGGAAAAGCTACTTTCGATTATCACAGGAATATCTTGTAAGAATGCATCACTGCTGAACATCCATTTATATCTCTTCCAGTAGGGAAGGGACTGCAGCTAAACTCAGAGGGATTGGGAATTCAAGAGCAATGGCAGATGATGTCAATAGTCCTTGCTTATCAAAAAGTCCTGGATCTTCAACCCTAGAAGGCCTGGCTCCACTAAACTGCTGTCCTCCACACATATCTGTGTGTGCGTACATGTGTGTGCCCAGTGGCATGGCCAGGGCACATGACAGTGTGGCTATGGGCCAGGATGCCCCCAAAACATTGCCCCGGGGTGAACTGCACCCTCCATACCCCTGTCCCTACACAACTGTGTAGCCCACTTGCCTCTTAGGATTTACTGAATCTTGGTCTACTGCAGTGGTTCTCAACCTGGGGGTCGGGACCCCTTTGGGGGTCGAACGACCATTTCACAGGGGTCGCTGCTCCTCAATCCTGCCCCCCCTTTTAAAAGAAAGTGGCCTCGCAGCCAATGGGAGCAGTGCTTCTGAGACCCCTGCACGGGGGTTCAAACTGCAAACCCCAGGATTCCATAGGATGGTGAAAGTGGAATAATAGCGCTATAACAGTCTAGTGCAGAAATAGCCAGGATGACTTTCTCCTCTCTCTTTTGTTGTGCGTGGACCCTTGGCGCTTGCCACACGCACGTGTTGTGTTCTTCGCCCTGACTGTCTCGCAAGCCTCACTTTTTATATGTTCAGCGTCAGCACTCCCTTTAAGGGAAGGAGGGAGGGAGGGAGTGAAACAAAACGCGTCTGCTTACGCCGCCGCCATCTTTCCTCTCTCCCTGTCCTTTCCTCCCTGCGCCTCGTGTAAAATGTGGGCTGTTTTGGCAGTGACTGGCTTTTTGAACTGTGGAAACCCAACATTCAGAACTAGAACGACTGCCTGAATTCTGGCATTGATGGACGCTTTCTGTGCTTAAAAAAATGGGGGAGGGTTACCAGTTTTTAGGCCTTAGAAGTCTATCCAGAGCAGTGATTTAGGGCAGTGTTTCCAATCTATTTGATGTTGGAAACAACTAACTAAATAATAAATAAATAAATAATAACGAAAATGATTTTATGGTTGGGGGTCACCACAACATGAGGAACTGTATTAAGGGGTCGCGGCATGAGGAGGGTTGAGAACCACTGGTCTACTGGCATGGTTTAGTTTGAACTGATGAGCACTTCCAGACACTGTTTTCAGTTCTATTTCTCTGTTCTTGAGCATATGAAGCAAGAAGGAATAGGATATCTTCAGCATTTTCACAGCTTCCCAACTCTCTCCCTGCCTGCCTGCCTCTCTCTCTCTCTCTCTCTCTCTCCACACACACACACACACACACACACACACACAAAGGGGAGAGAGAGAGAGGGATCTTTCTACTCTACACTATTATATTGCTATCATTCCTCTTTCAATTCCTGTGGAATTCTGGGGTTTGCAGTTTACTGAGGCCAAAGAGCTCTCTGGCTGAGAAGCCTAAAGACCCTTCCCTAAACTGCAAACCCCAGGATTCCAGAGGAGGTTGAAAGTGGAATAATAGCAGTATAATAGTGTAGGAGGGAAAGGCCCTGACTATTAGGAGAAGAGATTTTATTCTGTCTTGTGATTTCCTGATATCTTTGAGAGCTCACATCTTAGATTGTCTTAGTGGACAAGGCCAAAAAGAACCATTTAGTTTGGCATTGTGTTCCTATAGGGGCAGCTCAGTGCCTATGGGAAGCTCTAAAGCGAGGAGCAGAAGGCAATATCTTCCTTCTGTTTGTTGCTCCCAGCTTTGTGTACTAGTTGTGATTAACATATAACAAGTCCTACTTACCTAGGATCACTAGCAGACACCAACAGACCAATGTATCCAGCCTTAAAGCTTCATGACAGCTTGTGTTAGTTAAGCCATGTGTTCCTTATAATGAGTGATGACATATTTTGCTCTGTTTTGGTCCCTTTAGCCAGTTGCCAGGAGGTTTTGTAGAGGACACTATTGTCAGCCATGTTGAAATAAGGTCCTGCTGCCAGTCTATTGCCTTAGGACAGAATTTCCTCCATGACAAACGATTCTGCTTTCTTATCTCAGGTCTCCTTAGTTCCTCTTCCTATCTATTGAAATTAATGGCAATAAATATCTTTGCATATCCAAGTAACTAGACCATGTAACCCAGGAAAGTTCCTAGGGTCACAAGTCATGTAAAAACTCCCCCCTTCTCCATCTCTGTATACTGCTCCCATCTTCTTCTTCTTCTCCTTCAACAATGCTTTACTACTCTTTTGTTTCTCCGTTAAGAAAATAGTGAGTTAATGAAGCTTTTCCTTTTGCCTAATCCCTTAATTAGCTATGTGGGGCACTCTATGCATATGTAAATGTTAAAGCCATTAGTAAACTATTTCTAAGTTTGTAACTAGAAACTGCCTGCCTTGTTTATTTTTGAACCACTTTTAAGTCAGGGAAGCAACATGAGATTGAGGCATGCTTTATCTGCTACTCTGTTAAAAGAAGACTGATTCCTAACAGTTTTACCTTTCATATTTTTCCCACCAGGGGTAACACCACAGTGTTCAATACCAAAGGGAAAAAAACCCCACAAACTTCTATCCACTTTCCACACTTTCTCATGTTATGAACATACATTGTGTCTTCAACATCTTAACTGTTTGCTCCCGTGCTAGAAAGATAGAATAATTTTCATCACAAGCAAGCTACTTTTGTTGGCACCACAATCCTACATAAGCCTTTTCAAGATGAAGTCCCACTGAATTTGGTGGGGTTTGCTCCCAGGGAAACATGTATCAGATTGCAGACTTGGCTGCTGTTTTCTATCCTTACTCCATTTTTGCTCAGTGATGCCCATCCTCAAAGGGTATCTGTGCTCCTCAGAGCCCTGGCTACACAATATTCCAAATGTGGTTGCTCTCACATAAATGCATAATAGCAGCCAGGATTTGCCCTGCCTTTAAGCTCTCTGGGGCACCTGTTTCAGGCAGTGGATGCTGGTGAGGTTGGGAAGCAGAAGAGAGGCCCTGGAGGAGGAGGTATGCATGCCAGCTGTCATGGCTTGCTCTGGGTCTCCCTGCATGAGTCTCGTGTTCTCACAGGTGATGGAAAGATGCCCATCTCTCGCCCATGTTGCCCTCAGTCTGGCTGGAAAGGAAGGAGCCTCGTCTTGTCCTTCACGGAAGGCTGGTGCTGGTGGTTGATGCCTACTAGGACTGGCAGGGCAGAGTCACCCAGTTTGCCACCAAACGTCATCCCTTTGCACAGTCTACACACCTCTCCCCCTCCTGGTGAGGAGGAGGAGGAGGAGGTATTTGTGGGGCGAGGTGTGTAAAGGAGGGTGCCCCATCTACCCCAACAGGGCCAAGCCTGCCTCAGGCAGCATAATGCCTTGGGGGGGCCCTGGCCATGATCCTCCTCATGGGAAGTCTGGACACGTCCTCTCTTCCTCATTCTGCTGTTGCTCCAGCATTGCTCTTGCTCCTTCCCATGTCCCTGGCCCATCGCGCACTCCCTCCTTGTCCTGCCATGGGGAGAAGGGTGGGGGGCAGCCTCGGCTCAAAGGCAGGGCCCACCCCCTCTCCTAGGCCCACAAGACTCCTCCCAAGGCTTATGATTCTCACCATCCTGTTGTTGGCGACGCTGGGGATGCGAAGATGCCCCGCACCTGCGCCGCCGCCTCCCTCCCTCCCGATCGGGGCGCTTTGCCTTAAAGGGAGCGGACAGTTCCAAGTCCTCCCGCAGCCCGCCGGGTCTCCCGGGGCTCAGGGCGTGTCTGTCCCCGGAGTGACACCGACCGGGGCGGGGAGAAGGGGACCCCGCGTGGAGACTCAGCCAAGGGCGGGCGGGGAGGGGACAGAGACATACAGAGCGAGAGAAAATTGGGTCGAGCCGGTCCGATCCGTTCTTGGCATAGCCGTGAGCGGTGGGGGAGGGCGAGGAGGCCGAGCCGGGGCTGGCACAGCGAGGCGCCTCCTCCTGCTCCCCCCACCGCTCGCTCCCTCCCTCCCTCCCTTTCCCCATCTCTTGCCGCCGCCGCCGCCGGCTCTTGCTGTGCTTGCTTGCGTGCGCCGCCGCCGCGCCTTGGCCGGGGAGGAGGATGCGCCTCTCTCGAGCGGCCGCCGCCGCCGCCGCCTGTGTCCGGGGCGCGCGGTGATCCAGGCAGATGGGGACCGGCCTGCCCGGCTGACGGAGAGCGCGGCGGCGAGGCGGAGGAGGCGCTTTTGTTGCCGCTGCAGCCGCGGGCCCCTCTTGCTGCGAGGAGGGACGGGACGGCCGCGAGGAGGGGGAAGCGGAGGAAGAAGAAGAAGTACAGGAGGCGCCAGGTGGAGGTGAGGGAGGGAGGGAGGGAGGGATGGAGGGAGAGATGGATGGGTGGAGGGAGAGGGGGCCAAGCCAGCCAGCCCGGTGGGGAGGGGGTGCGAGGCGTCTGGGGAGGCCAGAGAAAGGAACGGCCGAGGGGGGAGTGGGGGGGTGCCAAGGCCCCCATAACTGGGGGAGGGGAGGGGAGGGGGGAAGTCTCCCGAGCGGAGGGATGATGGCGCGGAGGAGGGCTGGCCAGTCCTGGCGCCGCTACAGGGAAGGGATGCGCCGCTTCTCCTTGTCTCTCTCTTTTTTTTTTAAACCCGATGCTGGCTCAGGCTCCCTGCTTCCTCTCTTCCTGGATGGGTTTCCCTTTCCCTGCCTCCCCTCCACGGCGGGAGCCTTCGTCGGCCTCCCCCCTCCCCTCCCCTCCCCTCCCCTCGAGGTGTGACTTTGTAGGAAGCGGGCGGGGGGGGACAGAAAGAGATGCTCCCGGACGTGCCCTGAGGGATGGCGTGGGCGGGGAGGGGGAGGCGATCGTCCTCTCCTTTTCCCGGAGCGGAGCCCCGTCTTCCCCGCGGTCTCCTCGGAGGGCTGCAGGGCCGGACGGGGGAGAAGGAGGAGGCGAAGCGGAATCAAAAGATGCCCGGGTCTGGGGGGGTGGGTGGATGGAGGGATGGATGGATGGATAGGTGCCTGATTTGCGCCGCCCGGAGAGAGCCTCGGAATGGATTTCTCCCCCATCGTTCCCCCCACCCGCCTCGGTTTTGCTCAGGGCCGGAGATGCTGAGGGAAGAGAGAGAGAGAGAGAGAGAGAAGCCTCGGATGGCTGGATGGCTGGATGAGTGGATGGCTGGATGCGGCTGCTTCAAGGCCCCGATGGCACTGCCCACAGGGTGATCCTCCTCGCCCTTCGCGGCCTTGTGGAGGAGGATCTGCCTGGTGGAAAGGGGGAGGCAGGGAGGGAAGGATGGAGAGGAGCAGATGGGCTGAGTCGTCCCCCCTCCCGCTCCGGGATTGTGGGGGGGGGAGGAAGCAGCTGGGCGAGGGGGAGGGGGAGGGTGACCCAGACCCTGGCAGGACCAGGCTGGCAGGAGGAAGGGAAGAAGGGATGCCGTTGGCCTACTCTCTGGCACCTCACGCATGCAAGAGACGGCACTTTTGTCCCTCTGCTGCTTGGATTTGGCCTCGCCACCCGTTAAGGACGCTTCCAGATGAGACTGAGGGGCCAGGCTGAAAATAACAGAAGCTTGATGGAGAAATTCCAGCCTTAAGATGCGATGCTTGGGGATTTCTGTGGTCAATTAATAGGGAGGAAAGACTCTCCGCGTATGTTTAGAAGCACACATTCCCTCTCTTGGTTCCTGCTGTTGATCCCACTCAGAATGCATGGTTTAGGGGATCACCTCATGATTTAAATTGTGGTCTGAAGATCACCACAACCCCCCCAATGGTCCTGTACCTTCAGAATCACTAACACAAATTAGAATCGCCACTTATCCCATAAAGTGGGGAGGAGGGGGGCAAAGATCCACTTTCCCTCTCATTGTTATTGTTGTTGTTTATTTAAATTACTCTAAGAATGGGTGTTGATAGATCCATAAATGGTGCTGGAGGTTCATAAATTCACCTTAAGTGGACTTGACAGGGTATTCCAAAGGTTGTAGGAGAGGAGAACATTTCTGTCTTCTCTCTCCTGCATGAACTATGAGAGCAGGGAGATGGATGCAGGTAGGGGAGCTCTCTTAGGTCCGACAAGCCAGGCCTCTTACTGGAGCAAAGGAAGAGATTTATGTCCTTCCAGCCACCCACATCCCCAATCTTCTTCTCCATCCATCTGCCTCATTTTGACAGCTTTATTATGAAACCCTCAGTGGCCTTCCCTCTACCCATTCACTTTCGTTTTTCATGCAGGAGGGAAGCATCCCAGAGCACCAGATGCTATGGAGCACAGTTGCCAGATTAGGGTTGCTCAGTCAGAATGTGGATTGCACAGGGCTCTGTTTTGCCACAGATTCCCTGCATGACCTTGGGAAAGTCACTTATCCCCTGTAGGCCTCCAGCCTCCACATTAGCCCTGCCATATCCATGTATGAGTTGAGGAGTTCTGGACCATCTCAGGGGAACACAGATTTGCAGAAACAGAGGTAAAAATGTGAGCTGTTCAGCTGCTGCAGCAGTGAGGTCTCAGTGTGTATTTGTATCTGGAGGCTGGCTGAAAATTGGCAGAATTTACTCTGTTTCACACAGTGAGGTTTGGGGAAGAAGCCTCTAATAAATCTGTCTTAAAAACAAGGGGAGAGCATGGAAACGATCTGCAATTCATGGCGTTGCCCAGCAAGAGGCACTACTCGTCTTTCTCCCCCAGTGTTACGGTCTGGCCACATGCAAAAGGAATTAGACCCTACAAATCCTTTGAATTAATGACAGAGATGCTCTCTGATGCTTTGGGCTGGAGAAGGAAAACTAACCAGTCTCATGGCTTAGCTGTACCACCATTCACCTCCCTTGCCATTTTGAGTCAGACTCCTCATGGAGAATTGCTGTTGTTGTTGTTGTTGTTGTTGTTGTTGTTGTTGTTGTTGTGTGCTTTCTAATCATCTCCAACTTATGATGACCCTAAGGTGAACCTATCTTGGGATTTTCTGGGGCTGAGTGTGTGTGATGCACCATCACCCATGGCCAAGTAGGGAATCAACCCCTGTTCTCCAGGGTTATAGTTATAGTCTACACCACACTGGCTTGCTCATGGAGCATTTTTCATGGCAAGGTTTCTCCCTGCCCTATCTCTGCAATGTCCTCCCTGTCTTCTTCTCTAAACCAGTGCTATCTATATATAACTCATCTGAGAGATTTGCCATGTGATCACAGAATTTACTGTTAGAGACAAACCATAGAGCAGAGTGGTAGAGGAGCTATTCTGTATATAAAAGGCCCCTGGGTTTAATCCCTGCCATTTCCAGCTAAAAGAGTGAGGTGGAAAGAGGTGATAGGAAAAACCTTCTCTGCCCCAGATCATAAAGACCTGCTACCACTCAGGGGATGGATTCAGATGGATGGAGCATTTGAGGCTGGAATTCAGACTTGTCTGGGAATGATCCATATTGATTTCAGTGGAGCTGGCTCCTGAGGAGACATGCATAGGACAACTCTGACACTCAACAGAGGATTCTTATGTTGGAAACTGTTGTGGCATTATGTGTTCCTACTGTACTAGTATTTGGGATACTGAAACTCTTGAGCTTCTAATCCTCATGCATGCTGGTCTATGACTGTAATAAGTTATTGATTGATTGATTGATTGATTGATTGATTGAAGCCTCATGAGAAATTACTGGAAATATCCCTGAACATGTTGTCCTTTGCTTTCTTGAGCAAGTGTCCAAAGTGTGTGAATAACTTAAATCTAGATCAGGTTTAGGAATCATGTGGTCTTTCAAAGGTTGCTGGAGTGGGACTCCCATCATCTCTCACTCTTGGCTGAGTTGATCACAGCTGCTGGGAGGTACAGTCTAAGGACATATGGAAGAGGACTGCATGATTCCCATATGCTATATCCTACCTAAGTTGTTGTTCTTGTTGTGTGCCTTAAAGTCATTTGTGATTTATGATGACCCTAAGGTATCCCTATCACAGGGTTTTCTGGGACTTAGGCTGGGTCATATACCCAAGGTCACCCAGTGGATTTCCATGGATGAATGGGGAAGCAAACTCTGATCTCCAGTCCAATGTTCAAACTACTACAACACACTGGCTTTCTCTACCTAAGTTAGATACAGTTTAAGAACAAGTTAAGACATGTCTGTACAAAGGCAGTTAATTTTTCTCAGCGTCCTGGTAGCTGCAAAATTCAAGCCTCCTGATTAAAGGACAGACATAGTTCTACTCTGAATTCAGCCCACGTTGCTTGATTATTCTCCATTTCCATGACATCAGAAAAACTAAAGAGCCACATGTGTTTCAAATGCAGGTCACAGGTTCTAGCCTTCCCATCCTCAGTTTGAAAAATGATGGGCAGAAAACCTGAGAAAGACACTTTTCAAAGGCTCTGGACAGTTGCTACTACCACTAGAGAAAGCACAGTATGTAAGGCCAGCTGGACAGTTGTTCTGATTCAGTACAACACAGCTCCTTATTTATTTCTGACATATCTATCCTGCCTTTCTTCCAAGAAGTTCAAGATGGCATACTCTTTTCTCTTTCTTCTCGCTTTATCTTCACAACAACCCAATGAGAAAGGTCAGGGTAAAAGAAAGAGTCACTGGACCCAAAGGCACCTTGACTCAAGGAGGATTAGAACCTCTATCTCCTAGGAGTATGAATTAGGCAGGCCACCAGATGGTGTTGGAGTGCAACTCCCAGCAGTAGCCATTGGTGAGCTATGCTGGGAGCTGCACTCCAACAACATTTGGAAGGCCACACAATTCTCATCCCTGCGGTAGCCACTATCCCACAGTGGTTCTTATAACATGTAATAGAACAATGACCTGACAACTTTCCCTTACTTGGAAATCTATTACCTGTTGCATCCTGATAGCTGCCTTATCTGTGCAACCAGTGCACTTCCCCGCATCTGGTAGCGGGGAAGTGCATTGCACCAATTGAGACTAGCGAAGTAAAGATGCAATTTTGGAATGTTTCCTCCATCTTAAAAACAAACCAAAACCAAAACCAAAAAAACCCCTGAGATAACTAGCTCGTCAATATTTTTTTTAAAAAAAAACCTGTCTCAATCAGCTCCTTGCTGTGTTTATCTCACTTTTTTTTTTCTTTTTACACAAAAGATAGTACCAAAAGAGAGTGTTCTTCCTCCACCACACAAATACTTGAAGCCTGAAGGAGCATAGTACAGGCCTACCACCTGAGAATTCTCACTCCTCATTCTGTCTACCTCTTTCTATCCTGCTTTTGTAATCCAGCTGTACAGCAGCTCCAAGTTTTTGAATCTTTCCAAACCTTGTATCTAACTTTTGTTTGACCCAAGGGTTACTTGATAAATGTTTTGGCCTGTAAAAAACAAGAAATGATTTCAGCACAAGCCTTTGGAATTTTGCATCTGAAAGCCTGGGGAATTTTGAGTTATGGGAAACTATATCGTCCTGATCTGTTCAGCAGGTTGAGGAAGGGCTGAAGTTAATTCCTCTGCCAGTTCTAGAGCTTTGTTCTCAAGCCGGAACAAGGTTTCATCGAAAGCCACTGACCATTTTTAAGTGGCTTTAATGCTCATCGCATCTACCTCAAACCAAGGATTCCTGAAAGCTGTAGTTTTAATGAAAGAACTCTTGTGCCCTGTACTGTCAGAGCTTTGAAAAATTAACTTGGAAAGTGTAGCTCCCAGAATCCCCCAGCCATGTGCTGAGAACTATAGTCCAAAAATGGCATTTATAAACTATTAATATTCTATCTGCTTATGTATTTGTCTGTGCACCAAATAAGGTAGCATAGAATTTAGCTTCTCTTAGGGTTAAAATTGGGACTAGGACTCCGGAATACCATAGTTTCAAATCCCTGCTCAACCATGGAAGCCCACTGAGAGATCTTGGGCAATACATACTCTCTCAGCATCAGAGGAAAGCAATGGCAAACCCCCTCTGAACAAATCTTGCCAAGTAAACCCTATGATAAGTTCACCTTGTTGTTATTGTGTGCCTTCAAGCCAGTTCTGACTTATGGCAACCCTAAAGCCAGCTTATCATGAGGTTTTCTTTGCAAGATCTGTCCCATAGGGCATTTGCCACTGCCTTCTTCCTGGGCTGAGAAAGTGTGACTAGGGTTGCCATAAGTAAAAAAATGACCTGGAGGCATACAGCAACAACACAGAAAACAAGCCTCACACATCAGCCAGTGAATATTTATTACTGGGCCAAGCTTTATCCAGGGCAAATGAACAATCCAGCTACACACACACTAACATGGGCCTTAACCCCACTGGGAAGATTTTGTGCATGTACCTCACTGGAACAAGTAAGAACTGGACAAAGTCAATTTTGTAGATTTGTTATTCTTGATGACTGTATATTCCATAAAATCAGATCTGTTTATCTGTGTTAGTGGTGGGCAAAGTGAAGCCATGCAGATGTTGCTAGACTGCAGCTCCCTACAATCTTGGCCAGCATAGCCCAAGGAGATTATAAGGGATCATAGGGTTTTGGGTTCAATAGCAATTACTATCACTGGTCTATGTATTCTGTCCTTCTTCCCAGCAACATGTAGGAGAATATACATGGATTGTCCCTTTTCCTATTTGGTCTCCACAACAACCTTGTGAGGTAGGTTAGGTTGAATGATGGCAATTTGCCAGGACCATCCAGAGAATTTGAGGTTGGAGACAGGATGCAAGGTTGGTTTTCCCAGTCCTAGTTTGACACTCCAGAGCTCTGCTATCATCCTGTCACTCGTAATGATGTCCAAGATCTCCCACCTGATCTTGTGCCCTCTCTGTGCTTCATCAGAAGGCTACTTCTTCACTGAACACATCCCCTGCTAATGTCTAGGATTTCACCAGAGCTTGGTCACACCTTTTCAAGCCTATCTTCTCATCATCCATAATGACTAGAATCTTGTTTTTAAAAAGCAAAGGAAGGGTAAGCAGATGAGTTTCTTGGAATGCTTACATTAGTTCTCACACTGATGCT
This sequence comes from Ctenosaura bakeri, assembly GCA_948474755.1. Classification (NCBI taxonomy): domain Eukaryota; kingdom Metazoa; phylum Chordata; class Lepidosauria; order Squamata; family Iguanidae; genus Ctenosaura; species Ctenosaura bakeri. The sequence continues at coordinate 2,506 of CAOLHI010005796.1, read as the reverse complement.
AATTGTTAAAGCAAGAGACCATGCATTTGTTTCTTCTTAGCACTGACCCATGAGGCAGCCCATCGGTCAGCTCAGAGGAATCCAATGAGGATTAAGCCAGCAACTATTTGCACAAGCACACCTGCTCATCTGCATGTCTCATGACAAGTTCTGTTGAAAAGAAGGTTCTGGTAAAGAGTTAATACAGTTTTGTTTTTGTTTGCCTTCAAGTCATTTCCAACTTATGGTGACCCCAAGGCAACCCTATCAGTTTTCTGGGGCTGAGTGTGTATGACATGCCCAAGATCTTTTCTCTTTTGTACACAGAATGGGGAGGGGACACCATTTTGTCTTCCACCTTAGCCAGCAAAATATCTTGTGCCAACCATCTGGACTATTTTCGTGCTCTGCTTCTTTTGTTCTGACTTATTGGGCAGTCCACTGTTCTTGTGGTGGTGGTGTGCTTTCAAGTTGTTTCTTACTTATGGCAACCCTAAGGCAACTCTATCAAGGGGTTTCCTTGGGCTGAGAGTGTGTGACATGCCCAAGGTTACCCAGTGAGTTTCCATGGTTGAGCAGGGAATTGAACCCTGCTTTCAAGGGTCGTCGTCCGACGCTCAAACCACTACACCACCCTGGCTCTCATAAATAAATTTTTACCTCTTCTGATTTTGATGGGCTGCAGTTCTGTTCATTGCTGACCATTGGATATGCTGGCTAAAACCGATAGGAGTTGTGATCCAACAATAATTAGAGTCATACATTCTCCATCTCTATAGTAGTGTGTGACATAAGGTAGAAAATTCTCTTTTATACAGGAATCACAAAGAAAAGGATACAATTTTTCTTAAGAAGTGGGGTGATTAGGTCTGAACAGGAGATCCCAAAGTCCTGACCATCTAGCCAATGCCTTCAACTGGCAGAACTGTTATTATTTGCCAGAATAGGTGCATGGGTTCTTGCTTTTAATTAGTCGCTCCTTGAGAAAATGACTGTGTCCAGAGTTCTTTCATGCAAGGGAAAGGTCTAGCATCGAACGATGGTGGTGATTGTTAATTGCCACCGCATCAACTTCCACTTATGTCAAGAATGGGCAAAGTGTAGCTTGAGGGCTGCAGGTGGCCACTAGAGCCATTTTTGTGGCCCGCAGAGCACCCCAGAGGTCAAAAAGAGGCCCAAGAGGGGGCCCTTTGTGAAAGCCAAAACATGATGATGGAAATGCCTAGAGACATTTGGTGGCATTTTTTGTTTTGTTTTGTTTTTTGGTGCAAGCAAGTGTGGCCCTACAAGGTCTCCTACAGGGCTAATGCAGCTCCCTAGCCTTCCACAGTTGGCCAGCCCTGACTTAAGGCAACCCTATAAATAAGAGATCTCTAAGTCACTCTGGGTATTTCCGCACTACACTGTTATAGTGCTATTATTCCACTTTCAACATTCTGTGGAATCCTGGGGTTTGTAGTTTACTGAGGCCAAAGAGCTCTCTGACTGAGAATTCTAAAGGCCCCTCCCTAGACTGCAAACCCCAGGATTCCATACAATGTTGAAAGTGAAATAATAGCGCTATAACAGTGAAGTGCAGAAATGTCCTCTGTTATCAACAGCCCTGCTCAGGTCTTACTCAAGGCAACCATGTCTTCTGTATCTGAGCTTATCTATCTGTAATGCAGTCTTTTTCTTTTCCTACTTCTTTCTCAAGCCTTACTGTCATTTCTAGAGAGTCATGTCTTCTCATGATAGGTCCAAAATACAACAGCCTTAGTTTAGTCCTCTTGGCTTCCAAGGAGAGTTCAGGCTTGATTTGCTCTTGGGGCCATTCATTTGTCTTTTAGAAGTCCAAGATATCCTGGGTAGAACTCTTCTCCAGCACCACCATTCAAAGGAGTTGATTTTCTTCCTGTTGGCTTTCTTCACTGTTCAGCTTTTACAACACAGTAATCGGAAATGTAACAGCCATACATAGAAACTGGAAAGACAATGGTATAGACACTCCTGACTTTGGTGTTCAACGACATGTCTTTAGACTTCAGGATTGTGTCTATTGTCTTCATATGTGCTCTTCCAATGTTTCTACCTAGTTGAAATATGAGGTATATAGACTATATCCTGGAACCCTGTCTCTGCCTTGCGCCAGGAACTGAATGTAAACACTCTGGCTCCTTGCTTTAATTGCGTGGCAACAATACCTTCTGGGTTAATTAAAATTGCCTATGTGTATGTGTGTACATATGCTCAGTGCTTGCTGTGAGAGTAAAATCTTGCTGTTGAAGGAAACGTGTTGTTCACAAGAATTCGGTATTTTGTGAGCACTGGCATGCAAGACTGTGGCCATTTCCACACTATAGTGTTATAGTGCTATTATTCCACTTTCAACATCCTATGGAATCCTTGGGTTTGCAGTTTCGGGAAGGGCTGGCTGGCCCCTCCCGAAACTGCAAACCCTAGGATTCCACAGGATGTTGAAAGTGAAATAATCACGCTATAACAGTATAGTGCGGAAATAGCCTATGTGGTTACAGGCTCTTGTGCG
>CAOLHI010005795.1:0-53419 GCA_948474755.1 Ctenosaura bakeri | reverse complement strand
ATGTCACCAACACGAACAAGTTTGGAAAGCTCTGGCATATGTGATTAATAGAAAGACCTGTCGTGTGTGTATTAGAGGGAGCACAGTGTAGTCGGGAGGCCAACTGGTAGAGATCTAAGCCCTGTGTTTGTACTAGTATAATAGGGTATCCAGATATAAAAGAGGACAGAGTTCCTAGATCTTCACTAGCTGTGTAAAAGAAGAGATCTCAGCAAGAGCAGCTTGCAATTTATATTTTGAAATAATTAAGTAAATGTTCTTTGTGGGACAATATCCACTTTTACATGTATTTCCAAGGAATCCAATTTTATATTTTAGAAGGAGGGCAATTTCATTTGGAAAAACTGTATTTGGCCTCAATATGTTGATTTTGCCAAAACAGAGAGAGACAGACACACACACCCAAAATATGTGTGCACATCATCTATGCACATGCACAGAATCTGCAGTTCTTTAAAGGTGATCTTATACTGATGTATTCTCAAATTTCCCACCAAGCCTGAAATTTTAATTTTTTTTTTATTTACTCCATCTGGGGGGCTCACAAGTCTTAACAGTTACATAGGGACAAAGGGGCGATGGGGGCAGTTTGGCCTGGCGGCAACGTTTCTGGGGTGTCCTAGCTCATAGCATACCCCCTCACACCGTGGCTATACCTTCACACATCGTGGCGCCCCCCTTGTGCCCCCCCTCCACACACTCCAAGCTCCCTCACTGGCTCTCAACCTGCTTATCTTCAGCAATAAACGAAATGATCAAACCAAACACAACATAGAAGATCCACAATCTAAGATCTCAACTTAAAAAGAAAAACAACCCTCAGAGCAACTGCTTAGAGCTTGAAGCACTTACACAGGGAGACAAGGAGAAAATGCTGACAGATCTAAATGATGCCTTCACTCTGAAGCTATATTTTGCCTAAGAAAATCCCCCTTTTCTGCACAAATGAACCAAAGAACAGGAATCCTACCCTCTCTTTCTTTTGAACATCCTGATTGGTACTGGCTTCATACATGTGTTTGTGTACTTACCCTCAAGTTGCTCATTGACTTATGGCAACCTCCTGAATTTCTTAGGGTTTTCTTAGACAAAGAATACTCAGAGGTGGAGCTGTCATTGCCTTTCTCTGAAATATAGCCCACAGTGGCGGTTCTTAACCTGGAGTCCATGGATCCCTGGGGGCTGTGATGTCCTCAGAGGGGGTCTGCAAAGGCTTGAAGACGTGTTATGAGATTTTCCAGTTAAAATAGAATGGAAGGAAGGAAGGAAGCCAGAGAGACAGACAGAGAGACAGACAGAGAGACAGACAAATGGAGAAGAAGTCTTTTCCTAGTGACAAGATATTATTTGCATAAATTTTCATTGCAATATCTCAAATCATTCAAAAGTTATGAAATTGTTTGATAGCAAAAACTGTACTTAGCACTTGCTACTTCTGCTCATGGTGAGAACATGCAAGTGAACAACACTGAGTAGCTGAGAGAAAGCACATGACATTTCGTGCTATCACATATACAACTGGAAGCTGCCTTGAATTAAATCTTGGTGGTCTGCAGCGACAAAAAATATTTAAAGAGGGGTACATGGTAAAGAAAAGATTAAGAACCACTGGCCTACAGCACTGGACTGGATTAAAATTCTCTTAACTCTGAGGGAAAGGGTTCCCACACACATTTCACAGAAATAAGACCTGTGCATCTACTAAAATGAAAACCATCAGTGTTTGGAAGAGGTTGAAAGGGGATTCACAGCACTGGACCTCATCTCTCAATTTCCATGGGTTTTATTTATATAATCAATTGATCTACTGCTTGCTATATCTGGAAAAAAAAATCTTGGTGTCATGTACTGTTTATTTAGTTATTTAACAAAATACAGTTGCATGCAGAAAATCTGGCCTATGTAGGAACACAAGGATGTGGCCAATGCAATCCCATTCCTCTTTGTCCTCCACTGATTATTTCCAAATCAGTCATCTGCACAGACATTTTTGTGGGTCAAAGTAGGCTTGAGAAGGGAGTTCCAGGATTTACACCCTTTATCTCTTTCTCATGAAAGCAGTCCCATAGGAATCTGATTTGGACTGAGTCCATAAGGTAGGGGGAGGAGGATCTGATAATACCCCTCCATGTCACAGTCCTAATCCAGATTTTCACACCCTCCTCCTTGAATTGCTGCTCACTGGAAAATGGTAAATGAACAGGGTGTACATTTTACTCCCAGATATTTTTCCTTCTGATGCAAATAACAGCTTTGATGAGGAAGAAATTTAAGCTACAGAATCATTGTGGAAATAAAGTGTTAAACATATCCTCCAACGTTTCACTGATGAATACCAGGCCATGTGAGACCAAGCAACATCAGACCATGGTCAAGATGGCAAAACTTAGTAATGAAGAAGAACACACAAGCTAGGAGAGGCAGCAGCAGTTTGCTTTTGCCTGAGCCCACTGAAAAGAACAAGGTTTCAATACCTCCCCACCTATCTTCCATGCTATGAATTAACTGAGGCCATTTCCACACTAGCCCCTCCCCAAACTGCAAACCCCAGGATTCCATAGGATGTTGAAAGTGGAATCATAACGTTATAACAGCCTAGTGCTGAAATGGCCTGAGTATAAATTGAGTTTGCACTTTGAACTCAGTTTCCAGTAGCTGGAGTTGACTGAGAACAAAAGAGGAAAGTGGGAGGAGGAGAGAGAGACTGAGATGTTTCACGAACATCTGAGAAAGCAGGACTACATAGTATTAATCAGGGGTGTCCCTGCCAGATCAGGACAGTTGAAGGGTGTGATTAACACCCCCCCCATGATCCTGCCCTGGTGCAAATCACTTCGTCTCAAATGACTGCTTTTTGGAGAGAAAAAACACATTAGACATTCTAGTGACAGGACTCTCACCTTGGGAAGAAACCATCCTATTACCTTTATATCTGGGCTAGGAAAAGTGTGGCCATCAAGCTGCATGCAGCCCCCCTTTCAGTGCTGTGTTTGGAGCTCACAACCTTCCCAGTCTTTCCAGACCACGTTTCTTTTGTGGGTAATATTCCTCCTGGAAGTGTCAAAGAATGTCAATTCACCTTTTAAATGGTGGGTGATGTCTACTGTTTAACATTAAAAATGCCTATTTAAAAAACCCCCACAAAAAACCAGAAGTTAACTTCTGACTACTTCTGGCTTTGTTTCTCAGTTTGTTTGTTTGTTCTTGTATTCCTGGAAGCTTCTGCATACGTATGCACGCACACGCACACACTATAATATTGGACCCCAGACTCAGAGCAGTTGGTCGTCTCTGCTTTAAGTACTGTCAGATCTCTTTGTTTTGTTTTCTAAAATTCACAGCAGGGAAGAGCTTCCATTCACTTCCATGGGGGAAAAAAGAAGTGTGCACTTAGGAAAACTGTGGTGTAAAATTGTGTAGTAAGTCCACTCCACTATGATGGGATAACCCCCAGCCACCATAGATGGAGAGGTAGGTATATGGATGGATGGAAAATGCTTTCCAGCCACTTTTCATCTTCTGATATCACAGAGGCATGCAATTTTTTTAATTTAGTTTTCTTCAAATTATATGGAAAATGTTAAACAGACATATTAATTAAGAATAGCATCAAAGTACCTGAACAAAAGCAAGAAGAGTAGCAAACAGAAATAATGAACAGTAAAGATAGATAGAAGAATATAAAGCCACAATAGCTGGAAAATAAGTTGTAAGTCCCTTGAATCATTTTAAGTTGATCCCAATTGTCTTTATCCAATACACTACTAAGACCTGCAAGACTGGAGATTCCCAAGAGGTAGAACAATCTGAAAAACAGTTAAGTCAGGAGATCAAGGGACAGAGTGTATTCCCTGGCACTTTTTGAAAAACTGACATTTGGAAAAATACAGACACATTGTCAAGGACACATTTGAGACAATTTGCTGACCATCCACTTTATCTGCATGCAGTATTTAATAAAAAAAAATAAGACTGCCCTCTATAATATGCAATAAAAATGACAAAACACCAGGCATAGTGCAAAAGGCCACTTTTATGAAATAGACATCTCATTTAAAACAACTGAATAAACCAGCTTCAAGTATCTGGGCAACAAGTAGGTTTTGATCCAGTGCCAAAAAGAAAACAACATCTCATGAGGAAAGTGGTCCACAATCTAGGTGACACAACAGAGAAAGCTCTCTTCCTTTTAGTCCCATAAAGGGCCAGGGATAAGGAGGACATAAGAGGCCAAAGATAAGGAAGAAGGTAGACATGGCACCCTTCCACACTACACAGGTATAGTACTTTGATCATTTTAATTGCCATGGCTGTATCCTATGGAGTCCTAGGATTTGCACTTTGGGGTTGATATTTTGAATTCTCCACCAGAGAACTCTTCAGGCATCTCTGGCTAAACCACAAACCCTGGAATTCCATTGGATGGAAACATTGCAGTTAAAGTGGAATCATAATGCTACAGTCAATTCTACTTGGAGAGCAGAAGCATAATGCTATAATTGGATCTATTTGGAGAAAAGATGGTTATGCAGATATTTCACTCTCAAATCATTTAGCATTTCAAAAATAAGCCCCGGAACCTTAGGACTGAACAATGAATAGACAGCATATATGCAACTCTCTCTCTGGCATGTTGTCATATTACACGTGAAGTATTTTGAGCCAGCATGGTGTATTGGTATGAGCATTGAACTATCCTCCAGGATTCAATTCCCTGCTCAGTCACCACTGACTGACCTTAGGCATGTCACACACTCTCAGCCCCAGAAAACCCTATTATAAATTCACCTTAATGTCAGATAATAAGTCAGAAACAACTTGAAAGCACACGATAACAATGTTCTGAGCCCCTTCTCATCCTTTTGGGGAACACTTTTTTATTTTAAAGCCAAGAAGACAATTTTTTTTGAGCTTCCACCCACCAAAATCAATTGTTCTGCTTTTTGGAAAACAATATCATAGTTAACTGATCTTACTCTTCCAGCTTCTGACAGTTTTGTTACCCAACTGTGACAAATCCTCATTCCCTTAGTTTAACAGGCTTCAAAATAGATTAAATCTAGTTATGAGCTGACATCTACTGGTAGAAAAGTAGAAGTTGCAGGAGAGACGCAATTATTGTAGCACATTTCCTGTGGGATCAAATGCTGATGGAGAAGGAGTGAGATGACAAAATGGAGATGAAAAGTCAAAACAGAAAATAATATTTTCTGCAAGCAGAAATCAGGAATTTAAAAACAGAGTGGCTAAAAATAAGAAAGCTTTCTAAGGAAGGTAGAAGAGAGAAAAGTATTATGGAAAATCATTGGCATGAGTTAATTAAATCAGGGTTGCTGCCTGGGTATTCAGGAGCATGTGTTCAACAGAAATTGAGTAGATCAGTGTTCTTAACCAGGGGTCCGCAAGCCCTCACAATGGATCAGCAAGGCCCGTGGCTGGATATGAAGAGCAGTGGAAGCAACAGGGACGTGGCTGGTGCTGAAACTGCTCCCTTGTTTGCTGACAAGGGAGCTGTTTGGGCATACACATAGACCTTCCACTGTGTCTTTTTGACACCCACACTCCCTGCTGCCACATCCCTGATGAAAGGGACACAGTGGCAGGCATGTGTGCACACCCAAACTATGACCCTGGAGACCAGGGTTTGAATTCTCACTCAGCCATGGAAACTTGCTGGGTGACCTCAGGCAAGTCACATTTCCTCAGCTTCAGAGAAAGTCAAAGGCAATGAGTCTGGTCAAGAAAACCCCCATGATAGGTTCGCCTTAGGATTGCCATAAGTCAGTTTTCTAAAGGGAGAGACATTATGGAATCTTCCCCTGTCAATGACACTTGGTTGTTGTGTGCCTTCAAGTCACTTCTTGAGTTATGGCAACCTTAAGGTGAACCTATCACAGGAATATATATATTTTTTGCAAGATCTTTCAGAGGGGTTTGCCTTTGCCTTTCTCTGAGACTAGGAGAATGTGACTTGCCCAAGGTCATTCGGTATCTGAGTGGAGATTTGAATCCTTGTGTCCAGAAGCCTCCAATAGATAGATAGATAGATAGATAGATAGATAGATAGATAGATAGATAGATAGATAGATAGAATATTTACATCTAAATTTAAATATTTAAATTTTGAGTTAAGTGTTGGGAGACCCTGGCAACAAATTATTTTTATAGGGGATCCCCCATAAAGAAAAGGTTAAAAACCACTGGAGTAGATGAAATCTTTTCAAATATAAAAGGAGAGAGATGTGGGAAGCCACTGGGCAGATGTTGAAGAAGGTATGTTGAGGGAATGACCCCAATACCCCTACTATGCTAAGGTAAAGAAAGGAATATTTCAGAAACATTATAATGCCAGGGGTGGGGAAGTTCTGGTACAGGCTGCCTACGATGTATATGTGTCAGGGATAAGAAGGAAGACAGACATGGGCCCTTTCATATTACTCGGTTACAGCACTATGGCCATTTCCGCACAAGTCTGTTATAGCGCAATGATTCCACTTTCAATCTCCTATGGAATCCTGGAGTTTGCAGTTTCAGGAGGGGCCATCTGGCCCCTCCCGAAACTGCAAACCCCAGGATTCCATGGGAGGTTGAAAGTGGAATCATCGCGCTATAACAGACTTGTGCGGAAATGGCCTATGATTCCACTTTGGCTGTGGCATGGCTGCATCCCTTGGGATCTTGGGATTCGCAGTTGGGGGAAATATTTAGAATATTCTGCCAGACAACCTGTCTAGTGCCTCTGACCAAGTTAGCAAACTCTAGAATTTCACAGGACAGAACCATGGCAGTTGAAGTGGAATTGTAATGCTGTAGGCATACAGAGCAAAAGGGCTCATGGATTATGTGGGAAGGACCTATGTGTGTGCAAGTACCTATGCAAGGTACTTTTTAAAAATCTCACCTTTAGATATTAATTAATATAAGGAGTACAATAAGCTGGACACATTACAGGGTTCTGATGGTTTTGCAGCCTGTTAGCTCCGGCTGGAACAGCATACACCTGCAAGATGTGTCAGGATTTACAACAAATAGCAAATATTTCTTTTGAGTAGCAAATGAGTAGCAAATATTTATTTTGACTGTTTAGTGTTAAGATGTAACGATGCAACGAAACTCTGTTACCAATTGCAAAGATGAGTGATGGGATGCACAAACTTTCATTAATTTAGAAATTGCAATTTACAACTTATTAGATGAGGATGATCACCAAAACACGTGCGATGTGGAAGGTAGTGAACCAAAATTCAGAAATAGCTAGACCAGTATTAAATTTATCTTGTTTTCCAAATTTGTACAATTCAGGAGTATAAACTCATTTGTAATAGAAAAATCATATAAGGTCGTCAGTATCATAGACATTGACTTCTGCCAATCTCATAACATTTCAGCTAGTAAACACTGAAGAATACATATTTTTCCTCAAACTTTTTCTGGATAGACTATATTCTAATTGATGCTACTATAATTTACTTTTCAGATAATAAGAATGTATGAGCCAGACTGCACAAACATTTTATAAGGCATTACCCTGCAGATCAAATGCACTGTAAATCTTTTGAAACTGTCCAATAAAGAGCAAAAATGTTGTATACTGGACTGTTTGACAGGAGAAATGTGTTACTTTTAAATGCTTCCACGTGAAAAACTGAAGATGTCAAAGAACAGTTAAACATTTCACAGTTTTCCGGGTTTTAATGTGATTCCTAGATTGAAAGTCCCAATAAATAAATAAAGGATTAGGAGTATGGTGTCTAGATCAAGGAAGGTAATAGTACGATTCTATTCTGCTTTGGTTAGACCTTATCTGGAATACTGTGTTCAGTTCTGGGCACCTGATTTCAAGATGGATATTGACAAGCTGGATCATGTCCAGAGGAGCGTGACCAAAATGGTGAAGGGTTTGGAAGCCATGCCCTGTGAGGAGCGACTTTGGGAGCTGGGTATGTTTAGTCTGCAGAAGAGAAGGTTAAGAGGGGACACGACAGCCATATTTAAATATTTGAAGGGATGTTGTGTTGAGGAGGGAGCAGGCTTGTTTTCCACTGCTCCGGAGACTAGGACAAAGAGCAATGGATTCAAACTACAGGAAAAGAGATTCCACCTAAACCTCAGGAAGAACTTCCTGATGGTCAGAGCTGTTCAGCAGTGGAATGTGCTGCCTTAGAGTGTGGTGGAATCTGCTTCTTTGAAGGTTTTTAAACAGAGGCTAAATGGCCATCTGTTGGGAGTGCTTTGATGTTCCTGCACGGCAGGGAGTTGGACTGGATGGCCCTGTGGTCTCTTCCAACTCTATGATTCTATGATCAGTAGACTTATATAAAAAGAGAGCCAGTGTAGTATATTCTTAGCTCTTCAAGAAACTCGAGAACATACTTCTAACTGTGCAATGACAGCCAGTTGGAATCAACAACTGAGTGTTGAACCAGGACTCCAAGAAACAAGGATCTCCACTTAGCCATGAAAATCAACTGGGTGACCTTGGGTAAGTCACATGCTCTCGGCCAAAGAGGAAAGCAAACCACACCAAATAAATCTTGACAGAAAAACCCTAAGATAGGGTGGCTGTGAGTCAGAGTTGACTTGAAGGCACACAACATTAGCAGACTTATACAGATGATACACCTGTAAAATATTGTTAATGTTTATGCAGATATGAAAGCAAAGCCTCTGTTCAAGTTGAATGGATGATCTAGCCATAATGATTTATCCCTTAATCAGTTGTTCAGCAGATTATTTGTATGTGAAGATGCCCTTGAAAAAGGTCTGAATTTCTGTCAAGTATGCATTTTGCAAACCATGTAACATTGGTCTTGGACCAGCTTCCACTTTGTTTCTGAGCACTACTCTTGGAATTTGTTCTTACTCCTAAAGTTCACAGAAGAAATTAGAGACATGTCTTATGGTATTCAGTGGATAAACATCCAAGGAGACATCCATCTATGAAGCATCTTCTGTCTCCTGTTTCTTCCGTAGATTTCACTGGGTGCTCCCTGGTTTTTGCTTCTCTTACCTGTAAAGCTCTAAACATTTTAGGGCAGAGTTGGATAACTTCCAGGGTCCAGGACTCTGTATTGTCCCACCAAACTTAAAGGGTTCCTTTTCCTCACAAAGAAAGTAATGAAAAGGCTGTACTTTGCTTTTAAGAGCATCAGTTTTTATTCATTGCAGTTTTTATTCATAGCAAGGTCCACACTCACAACATGCTCTGTTCACAAGCAGATTACTACTTGGTGGGATCTCTGTTTGGAAGGTGCAGTCTTCCCTGCCATGTAGGCAGAAAAGAGAGAGAGAGATACAGATTCAAGCAGCTGGATGTGTGTAGTTGGCCAAAGCAGAGGCAGGAGGGAAGATATGTGTGTGGTTGATTCTCTTCTTGCCATTCTGCTGTGTGTGATGTAGTGACCAGGTATAAAATAGACCAGGACTCCTGCACCTTTAACAGTGGTATAGAAAAGGGAATTTCAGCAACTCCTTGCCAGGATGTTCTACACAAACAGTGAAGATGCTGGAGCCCTGTCCTCTCTCGTAGTTGGTCACCTTAGAGAGAACAGACATGTTGGTTACTTAAAGTGAAATCCTGTACGTATTTATGCAGTATGTATAAGTCCTATTGCGTTCACTGGGTTCAATGGTAATTATACCCAGATAAGTAGTTACAGGGTTGTAGCTTTAAAATGGACAATTCAAAGAAGTGGAGAGTGGGATGATGAGAGATCTTTTTTGAAAATATGAATAATGCATATTTAATTACTTTATCCCTCATTCATCCAATACATACCTGTGCTCTATAACAAAAAAAATCTACCCTTGATTTTGAGAAAAGTCCAAGAGTGTCATTTTTGCAAACAGAATTTCTACCAACTCAAGCTGGAAGGGATCTGAATAGACACTCATAGAGACCACCATTCTTGTTAACTTCTGTTAAAAAATAATCACACACCACAAATTTCTAATTAACATAATACAATAATAATTAATTAATTTCTAATTAACATAATACAATTTCCAGCAGTTAGAAATAAGATGTGTTGTTGGACTGCAGCTCTCATCAGCCCCAGTCAACATAACAAATGATGAAAGATGATGGGAGTTGCAGCCCAAAACTCCTAGAGGGTCATGCATTCCCCATCTTTGGATTAATCTGTGACTGATGATTTAGAAGTCTAAGTGCAAGCCTAAAGGTTTTTATTCTGAAGTAAGTCATACTATGATAAATAAGGCTTACTTTCAAGGAAGCTTTATACATATTTCTTTGCCTCACATCAACAATAAAATTGTCCTATTTTAGCACACTTGGTGCCATCCCACTAATGTGTGCAAAACAGCAGAAGCCCTACAATTGTCTGACTGTAAGTAAAAGGGTTATTAGCTTTGTTCTCAAATGGAACATTATGGATTGAGGTTCTACATCCACAAAAGAACCTTACCAGTGCAACTGAGACTGCAAATACCATTTTCCAACCAAGAAGTTTTTTTTTTTAAAACTGAGTTTTTTGGTACAAAGTAAGGATTTTTAACAAACTCAGAATTCTGAGCAGAAGCACCTGAGAATTATTTAAAGCCATCAGCTGCAGCAAGCCCTAGGCTGCCTGGCAAGGGGTGTGGATAAGCTCATTATCAGAGCCACCTGGACTTCCAAACAAAAAAGCAACTTTTTCAAAACCAAGGTTAAGAATGTTGACTTATTATTTTTAAAAGGGCCTCTACAAAAACTATGGGAAAACTAAGATAAATACTTTACCTGAAACCATTGACATAACGTTAATGTGTTGGATGTGTGTTTTTATTATTGACCAACGTTACAGAAATATCTTTTTAATTGAGAAAGCCTAAGCTTTATGTAGAATTTTCATAAAACAGGTCAGTAGTTGTGTGACTCTCCACAGGTTGCTGAAAAGCACCCCTAGCTTTTTGAGGTTGCAGTCCAATAACATCTGGCATGGCACACAACTCCCTCCTATGATTTATCTCCTCACTAAAAACTACTGGGATTTGCAACTCTGCAGAGTACTTAAAACAAATACTCTAGATTCACCTTTAGGGTGACTGCCTTCTTTTCTGGCAACGTCCATGTACCTTTAAAAGACACTTCTCCTGGCTTTGAGGTCTATTAATAATAGTGACATGTTCAGCACCTGATTTTTCTGATGTGATACCTGAAGAATTTAGAAGGCTCAGGAGCTTGCTGAACAAAGGTGGCAATCCTTTCTATTATTGTTTTGCTCTAGCCTAATAATGCTTTATAAATGCCTGCCATGTGTCTTTGTTAACAACAAAAACTTGGAAAAGTTAGCTTTTTAGTAGCACAATTCCCAGAATTCTAGAAGCTGTAATAAAAAAGTAATTCTTCCAAGCTCTTGAAACTATGCAACCAGAAACTTTCAGGATCTGCTAGCAATTTAACATTTATGTTTTCTGAAATTTTCTCTGTTCATTCAATGCCCAGCAGATGCAAACATCTTAGTTGGCAATGTTTCATTTTCTCACTAGTTCGAAGGCCTAAGAATGTGTAGCCATAAGTTTATTGAAGAAAACCATATTTCTAACTCTATATATGCATATTACCAGAAAAGGTATTTCCATCATTCAAGACCAGTTTTATGCCCAATTACACTTCTGTGCTGATTTTTAAAAAAATAAAACCTTAAGAGAGAAAGAAGGAAGTGGGTACACATTTTGGAAAAAGCTGAATATACTCAGATTCTGCTAGGTGCAACCTTTTTATAACCCTGAAATTCAAAGTATAATGTCCAAATATGGACAGTGTTTTTACTTCATGGCCCCTTAAACACAAAAAATTCAGAATTTCAGCTACAATTACAAGGGGTTCTTCAATAAAGAACTCAAAACACTTTAGGTAACCTGATGGATCAGAGGTTAAAGTTTCAGTTCCATTTATAATTTGATGCAACTCTTCTGCCAAGAAAAAATGAACTTCGCTGTAAGTGCAAGCACAGATCTGTAAATACAAAATTATGTTTCAGCTATAATGATTGTGGCTTTCTAAACTAGCCAGGGTCTTAAATCATGGTTTGCTGTTGGTTCAAGATCTTGACTAATATGCCAAAATAAAGTAAGACTTCCTTGTTTTGGATACAGTGGAGAATAAAGCTGAAGTGATTGGGATTGAAGTGCTGAATCTGGTGCACAAAGATTGGGGTGGAAAAACAAACAAACCATGGTTTAGCTAGCTGGGAATGTAGCATCCAAAAGGGCTGCAACCCTATAGATACTTACCTGTGTTGTATACCTCCAAATTCATTAAGGGGCTAATTTTTGAGCAGAGGTGCACAGTACTACACTGATGGACTTTTGACCTACAAATGCATTGTTATATCTTTACAACAAACACAAACTGTCACCAGTCTTGTGGGTAAAAGCAGACACCAGTTTTACAAAGACACATGAGGGGTGTCCATCGCTGTAGGACAACTTCTACAAATACTTAAGCCTCACTGTTATTTACAACACAAGGCAAGCATTCTATGTAAGTCCAGGCACAAGTCACTTTGAGGAGTAAGCCCTATTGCACTCAATGAGACTCATTTATGATTATCATTTATCATTTATATCATTTATAAACATACTTTAGATTAGCCTCATTCTCAGCCTATGTTTCTACAACTTTGTTCGATGAAAGTCCATACAATATGCACTGAACATATATTTGACAAAAAGCAGAATGGAGGCATCTCTTTCCCTTCTGTTAGCATAATTCTCTTTTTTGTTGTTGCTTGATTTTAGTAAATGACAGCACACAATCTACCCCATAAAGAGCTAGATTGAAGCAAAAGTAATCAATTTATTATTTTGTGAGTGGTCTTGTCTGGTTAATTTGAGAGACCACTATGGATAGAAATAGATAGAAATACTTGTGTAGTAAGCATACACAGGTGTTGCCATTGTAAAATTATACACTGCTGAAATGATTAAAACCCACAAAAGCAGGTGTGAAACTTCTGGCCTGTTCTGCTTCCAGAATTTGTGTATCTACTCTTTTACAGGTAATCTAATTATTGTAACCGGAGTCATCCACTGTTGGTTTTTATAAAGGAAGCAAATTGGTTGGTACTAAAAAGGAATTTAACCAATGAAGAAAAACTGTTTTCACCATTAAACCTATCTGTCTGAACAGAAGACTACTATAACTATGAACCTTAAATGGTACAAACTAGATTTTTCTTAGCCCTATGTAAGTTCCCTTACAGGAACTGCTTTGATAGAAAATTAGTGTGTTTGTAGCCTTGACCTCTGTTGACAGCAATGATAATGTGAAATGTACTTCTAAATGGAACAATATCAGGAATAATCAGATCTTTTTCCAGTTTTGCTTGTGAAAAAAAGAGAATATGGGAGTGTAGGATTCCCTCTAAACATTAAGAAGAACTTTGTAAACTGTAAGACTGGTTTGACAGTGGAACAGGTTGCTTCAGAATGTGGTAAGCTTTCCCTCTCTGAAAGTCTTTAAACAATGGTTGGATGGACATCTTTCTGGAGTGCTTTAGTTGTATATTCCTGCATAGCAGGGGGTTGGACTGGATAGTCCTTGTTGTCCCTCCCAACTCTATGTTTCTAGAACTGCACATGCAAGAATTAACTGCACTGAATCTTATGGGACTTAATTATAAATAAATATCCCTAGTAATCTGATCTATAGGTGTACCAACTATGTTCTACCCTGTTTTGTCCTTTTAGAGAGATGACAGTTGGGTCTCTGCTAACTTTGTAGTCTATGAAGCCATCTGATGTAGATGAAACAGATCTAGATTGTATTATTAGTGCCCAAGAATAATGCAAATGTATTGTCCCCTTTCCAGCATCCTTTAGGTACTCCAAAAGAGAGCTAAACTAGACTGAAAGTTAGGACTGAGAAAAAAATTCCTAAGGAGAAATAGTATCTTTGCAGCCAAGAAAAACTCACAGTTGTTTAGCTATATACAGCTGGCTAAATTCTTCAACACTATTTATCTAAGTACGAGGCAAATATGTAGGATGGGATGTTTTAAGATGAACCTAAGAGTCTTGAATGCTGGTGAGGTACCTGGTGTACCAAACATTGTTCCCTCCTGATCAAATGATGCACAGTCTTCAGCCATCAGCTTCACATATTGTATTAAGTTTTTTGTGCCGCCTTATTGCAATGGCCATGTTTAACCTATATTTTCCCTAGTGTTTCAGTACCTTAATTAATAGTAGCTTTGAATTAAATTCTGTTAAGTTTCCGAGAACATCTTAATCCTTGCTTAATTACAAGCTCAATTTTTTTCCTCATGCTATTTTGTTTCTATGCTGTACCTACTGAGTGCATGGATCAAGGAAGGTTTTGACTCCATATCCAATTGACTGATGGTGTTAATTAGCTGACAAAAGCTCAGATTTGTTAAGAGCTGAAGCTGTTTTTAACTGGGCTATTGTACAAAGTATATTCACTGAAGCAGGAAAATGCAACTTGAGAGCTTCTTTACACATTTCTCAATACAAATGGCAGAAACCTACAGCCAAGATTTACTTTCCCCAGGAGGGGACATGTGCTGTAGAAATCGTTTTTAGCTCTCTGGTCTGTGGTCAGTGTGTCTCTATATACATTTTCACTCTTCATGCTTATGTTTAGCAGTACTTTACCTACGTTGTGATGAGGATACAGTGTGTCCTCTGTTGTGTGACCTCTGTACACATGAAAGTGAGATCACATGAAATCTCATGTTCCATTATTGTCAATTGACACAGTGGGTGTGTGCTGGTGCAAATGTGTGCACATTGACCATAATCTGATGGAGCATTTGCTTTGTTTTATAAGAGGGTTCCTAGAACACATATACAAAGGGCACACAGGAAATAAGCTACGTATTATGTAATCTTCTGTGGCTTATATATGATGGGCTGATGAATGCATAGCTTTTGAGTAGCTTCGAACTGTCAAAGATCTATGAAGTGTCATGAAAAGAAATAATTGTGTTATCCTCAATGCAGAATAATATTAACACTTACTACCAAAAGATTCTGTCTACCATGGATTGATGTCAAGGATCCCTCATGACGTATATACTTCCACTATGCCATCATAGATTCAAAAAGGCCTTATAAAAAAATCCAAGACTCCTCCTAAATAAGACCAAGATCTTCTCTGGTCTACTATTTTGCTCCTACAGGAGGCAGCTTAAATGCCTTCAGGAAGACCACAAGCTGGTATTGGTGCAAATCCTCCCTCAC
Source organism: Ctenosaura bakeri (assembly GCA_948474755.1). Taxonomy (NCBI): domain Eukaryota; kingdom Metazoa; phylum Chordata; class Lepidosauria; order Squamata; family Iguanidae; genus Ctenosaura; species Ctenosaura bakeri. Next base: position 38,209 of record CAOLHI010005795.1, on the reverse strand, counting down.
ATGCCCATGCAGCTAACACCAATATACATATAACCAGGAATGCATATCTGTAGGGCCCTTTAACCAGAAGTGTTGCAAGCACATAGTAGACTTATATCTTATTTGAATTAGGGATAGCTACTTCTAAACTGAATAACAACTAGCTCAAGCCTACTTGCTTCAAGGTTAAATCTACATATTTCATTTTTACTGATTTCTGTGTTTAAGTACACTAAAGAAGAATTACGTGTCTTACAGTATAAGCACTCCCTATATATATCTTTGCACAGTGGTTCTGACAGACCTAATCGGCAGAAAAGACAAAGACCGGGGAAGTCAAAACATTTGTCAAATGTGAAGAGGGCACTAAAGCAGAGAGGGACTGAGAGGCCATATGGGCAAGAAACAGTGGGCAATAGGAGCACAACCAATAGATTTAAAAAGAAAGGAAAGGAAAATGAAGCAAAGAAATAGAAGGATGGCTTTATTTATCCAGCTCTGAAGAAGGGATATCAAAATGACTTCACTCTCTTGTTGTTTGGAAGAAAAAAATAAGGTATGCATAGACTACCTTCATTGTCTTAGTTTTCATCCCAGATTTATAAAATAGAACACTAAATTTTCTTTAAGCACTTTTGTAAACTACTTTATCTGGAATGAATTAAAGAATGGGGAAACTAATAGTATAATTCTGAAACAACTAGGTCTCACCATAATGATAGGGAGACTCAACAAAAGCTAAGCTGTTGGGACCATGGAATCAACAATATTTGGTTAAAAATAGATGTAGGCAAAGAGTCTTACCAGTGGATATTTTTTCTCAAGAGTTCCCAAATAAAAATATTTTGCAGTGTTTCTTAGCACCTCAGGTATAACATCCAGAGTTGACAACTCACACCAGTATGTATGTGTTATGTGTGTGAGGGAGAAATGCTATATCTCACAAGTGAAACTATGCTCCTGTCCATGAGGAAGCCAACTATGGGACTCAATGGGCACCTTACCAGAATTAATAAAGCATTCTGAGTATACCAGATTTCTCTGGGCAAAACACAGTACAGCAGTAGTTCACTAGGAAAGCAAAAGAGAAACTGGCTCAGAAAATGTGGCCCAGAAGCCAGAACAGAATAGTAAACAGCCACAAGGAATGATAATAAAAGCTAACCAAACTTTGGGTTAATTCCCACAGCATAAGGGATGCTTGAGCAGAAATTACAAACAATTAAAGGGTGTTGAGTAAGACACACGGAGGATCTGCAGCTCAGAGACTGGACCCAGGTTGGGTCAAACAAACAGACCAAGCTTTTAGACCCAATTACAGGACAGTGGATTCAGAGAAGCTCCTTGCTTCTTGATTAAATATGTATCCATCTACCTATACGGAGTAGTGTAATATAATATTCATGACACACACAAAAATACAAGGGTAGTTGAGTTAGCTTGAATTGGTAGGTAGGTAAACATGCTTCAGGAATGGATCCCCCCCCACAACCAGGGCTTTAAATTGACTAATTCAAAGATATCATTGTAGTTGTATGCTGATATGGGTATTCAGTAAGCCTTTGCATATGTTCCCAGTAACAGGGAAACACTTCTTTTAATTAAAATGATTAAATTAAGATAGGGTATGTATACTCTAGGGCTTCTACATTTTGGCAGCATTCTGTGGCCTTAACTATGTTCCTGCTAGCTATGTAGGCTGTGTCTGCTAGAATAAAATTGATTTCTGGGCCATGATAGCAGGGCAATATCCAATAAATCCACAGCACACAATACACATGCAAAGAGAATAAGCATGTCAAAAGCATGATAGCATTTTTCCACTTGCGGTTTCTTGTTAAGAGGTTTTAGCCTCCATACATTTGTCTCATCTTATTTTAAAATCACCCAAATTGGTAGCTGTCATTACAAATTCTACAGATAAACTATGCAGTTTTATGGAAAAGTGCTCCCTTTTATCTGTCTTGAATCTTCTTTCATTCAGCTTCATTGGATGGCCTTATGTTCTAGTATTATGAGAAAGAAAGAAAAAGAAAGAAAGAAAGAAAGAAAGAAAGAAAGAAAGAAAGAAAGAAAGAAAGAAAAAAATCTCCCTCTTCCTTTCTCCCTATCACACATTATTGTGTATACCTCTACATTGTCATCAACTTTTTCTTAAGCTAAAATTTCCAAACACTGTAACACTGTGTTTCACAGAGGAATTGCTTCAGCCTCTTGAACATGTTACCTTGCCATATCTGTGCCTATTCTTGTTTTGCAATAACTTTTACAGCACAGTGACCAAAACAGTACATTGTATTCCAGGTAGATTTGTGTATAAAATATGCTTGATACTGGGAGTTTTATGGTGCATCCATTTCTTAATGATCACCAATACAGAATCCTTTTCACACCAGCCACATACCATGTAGACATTCTCACTGAGCTATCTCGAACAATCCCAAGATACTTTTCCTCGTCAGTCATTACTAGCTCATAGACCACATCATCAAATATATGGTTATGATATTACCATCACCATCTTCCATTTGTAACATTTAATACTTCCTTTGCACTGAAATGCATGTTGCATCTTAACGTCTGTTTCCCCAGTTAGGAGAGATCCCTCCAAAGCCCTTAACTACCCACCCCTTTTAAATAAAAGCCTAAGACACAGTAAATTTTGTGTAATTAATAGTGTGATGAATCTGAGGCAGGAGACATCTGGGAAGAGTACATTCATGGAACTAGGCTTCATAAACCAGCCTGAAATAGAAGATTCTATGACAGTTGAGAAGACTGTTAAGACACCTAGAAGAATAGTGAGAAATCTGAATGACTAAGGGTGTGTGTATAAATTGCTGATATCTCAGCCTTGCGGGGGGGGGGGGAGCCTGGATATAATACTTTGTGTATGTGTGTGTAACTTATGTGTAGTGAAAGGACTTCCTTTCCGATAGGTGAAACTACACATAGCTCCTCTTTTGATCAACACATGCTGACATCCTTGGATATTTTGAAAAACCCTGCTTAACAGGGTTTAGTTATCCATTACCATCACTGTAGCAATGCTTTTGTGCTTGCAATGAAGTTGTAATGTAGATGTTCTCCAGTGCGTGTTTCTAGTTGCCCAAGACTAGAAAGACTTTTTTCCCCCAGAATTGACTTTGGAAGAGATTTTTGGTTTTGATAGCTAACTTCAACCTTGTGTTGCCTCCTTGTTTTACCAAATAGTTTTTCATTTTTTTAAAAAAGGTGTTTAATCAGAGATAACTGTGTATCAAAACAAGAAACCTTTGTTACATACCATGGTAAGTGATATCTTGTTCTGCTTTCTACCTCACTGGTTAAAAATCATTGTGTTGTCTGGAGCAAAGAGTAAGCATGGAATCAATAGAGCTCTTGTAAATCTTTTCTTTACAGATCCTCTGTTGAAGACATTGACCTACATGGCAAGATAAAGGCACAAGGAATAAAGATGACTGCCCTAAATCAACAGCATTTAACAATAGTCAATCCTCCCCCTCCAAAATACATCAATGCCCAAGGAACTGGCCGTTTAACAAATCAGCTTCAATATTTACAGAGGGTGGTCATGAAAGCGATGTGGAGGCATAACTTTTCCTGGCCATTTCATCAGCCTGTAGATGCTGCAGGTTTAAAACTTCCAGTAAGAGCCCACTTGGTTTCCTTACACACAAATTTTTAAAAATAGTTTAAGAGAAACAAAAGTGTATGTTTTAATGTGCAGTTCATCTTTACTTAAGTACTTCAGCTTCAATGTGAAGAGATTTGCTTTGACATTCTTGTTAGGCTCATCCTTGAGACACAACAGTACTGCATAAATTGCATACAATAGAAGTATTAACTATTATGCTTCCCAGTTTTGAGGGATGGAGCTCAGGAAATTAAATTTAGATGTCAATTCATACACAAACACTGAACAAACATGGAACCAATGAACATCCTTGGCCCTCCTCATAAGTAAATTGGTCTCACCTATGGTAAATGTTTATATCTTTTATGAACATGAACACATTAATAGATTAATCCTTTCAGATGTGAAAACTGCTGTATAGATACAGCTTCCACCAGAGCTATTTGCAAGGACGACAGTTGGGTGTGGATCTGTGAAGAGACTTTCTTACTGATAAACTGGAGTGCTCTGCTCCTGTCTCCAAGTATTGATCAGAAACAAGACTGATTTGGGTGTCATAATAGTTAGAGAGTGCTGGACTAGGGCTCAAGGAGACCAGGATTCAAATCTCTGCTTAGTCACAGAAAGCCACTGGGTGGCCTTGGACATGTCAGGCACCCTCAGCCTAAGAGGAAGGTAACACTAAACTTGCCAAGAAAATATGAAGATAGGGTCTCCATAAGTCAGAGTTGATTTGAAAGCATACAATAGCAACAAAACTTTAAATACCCTATTCTTTAGATACTATTAGATTTTAAAGGTGAATAGAGTATGTAAACTTGAGAAGGAAGATCTGTAAAAATCAGAAATTTGTGTTCTAAACCTGAGCTTTGTATGCCTGAAAACTTTTGCAAAGGGACTTTACTTCTAAGTAAACGTACCTGAACTGAGTTGTCCCTTGTATGCTTACTGGGTAAATGTCCAAATTTGTAAGATTAGTATATGCGCATGTGTTTATGCACAAACTTACACAATCCCACAACATACTCCAGATGCAGCCTTCAAAGCTGACCAAGTTGTTGAGCCCTATTCTAAGAGACATTATACAAGCAAGGCTAGAAGTTGACATATATACATAAGGGAAAATAAGCTTTCTCCTTTAAACACTGATTTATAATTTGTATTACTACAGTCATAACAATAGTTAATGTGATTTTACTATATATGGTCATATCCATTTTTTCTTTTATTTTTTGTTATCACAGCTAGTACTGCCAGTCAATAATTCACAACAACAATAAAATTAATTTTCTCCTTTCTAATCAATTAATCAGACTTAAATAGGTTATTCGTAACCAACACACACACACCTTTTAAAAGTTTTTTTGAGACTTAGGAAGTATAAGATGCTGCAAAACTGAATAAGCAAAAGGTCACCTCTATTGTTTTTATCTCCTATTTTGTTTCACTATTTCCTATTATGATAAATCACCAGAACCAACACAGTGTGAAAGAAAATGAACACAGGTATACCAATTTACTATTTGCCCCACTAATTAAATACAAATTGCCCCCTCTCAATTAATCACATGAAGATGACTGATATACCAGTTTACTGAAAGATTTCTGTCAAGTCAAAACTAATGTTGGTATTTATCAGTATTCCAGTCCTTTTCTCCTATATGTTCCTTAGCTAAACATATATTTTAATGTTTGGTCTGTGAGTCTTTCTGCTCAAAAATCATTCTAGGCCTTTGATCTTTTCAGTGAAAGCTAAACCCCTCAGACATGTTTCTCTTTTTCTTGACAAACTCAAATGGTCAGTTTGTCCAAAAGTGCTTTCAAAGTGACTGTCACCTTGCATTTCTGGTGTTGGATTTCAAGAGAAACTGTCACTTGAGGTTAATATTAGAGGTCATTCACTTTTTAAAATGGGAGCTCCCCTTGGGCCAGTTCTGCCTCTTCAGATTTCTGAGTCCGACACTTAAAATGTATTTCATCCACATGTAAGAGCTCTGTACCATCAACTCTGACATGTCAAAGATGACCAACTTTGGAGTATAAGAAGAAGAAAAGTGCAGTGGGTGGGGGAGAGAGAAAAGTGGCAGCACCATCAAAACTAACTAGTTTTTATTTTCAGATGGACTAATGTGGATATAAACCTTTTTTTGATGTAGTGGTATTAAGGCTTCAGGTATAAAGCATATTTTATACACTTGTGGGAGTGAGATAGAATGTAATAGGATCCAGAAAGATGCAACTCATTACCCTTGTCCTAATTTCAAAAGACAAGGTGAGATGATGCAGGTCTTTCAGATCTTGACAGTGGTTAGTTAGTGTTGGTGTGAGAAAGCAATAAATCTGCATACCAAAAGTCAGTTTCCCAGGGTTCAAAACTCTCTCTGAGAAAATTCCTTTTGTTTTATGTGCCATGGCAAGGACTTGGAGTGTGTATGCCTTTATGGGAACTACATTAGAGCCAAAACCCTAAGTTTGTCCTTCCCTGCACCTCCTCTATCCTCAGACTTCATTCTCAACTAACAGCCTAGATAAACATATACTTGTAGGGGGAAAAACTGGAAAAAATGATACACTAGGCTACCACAGTAATCACCTCTAAAGTGGGCTGTTTTCTAGGGCACTGAAGCACTATGTTGTGTTTGCTCTGCTATAAGCACACAATGAAGCGTGGTGTGGGAGAGTTGTCCATCACTGCAGTGTGAGAAGCAACAACTATACATAAATTGTTAATGGTAGCTGAAAAATACTCTTTACTTGGGTTAAAATGTCATAAAATGTCATAATAAACCATGGTTTACCTTGATGGGAACATGTTTAACACACAGTACCAGAGCTTTTCTTCTGGTTCAGCTGTGAGATAAAGACCGGAAGCTTTTGCTTCCATTTTAGATTAACTATAGCTTGTCATGATCGCTGAACCCAATGAACTGTGGTTAATTATGAAGATAACTTGTCTGTAACACAACACAAATCTGGCTTTTTTTTCAATAAGCCATAAATAAAATTAACCACAGCAAAGGGTTAGATGCAATACTAAACTGTAGTTTGTTGAAATCAGACACATCCAAGCTTTTTTTCACAGAGGTACAGATGCTGGTGAAGGAAGGTAAGGAGTGGACAAGCCCTGAGGAGGCCAAAGAAATTCGGGTTGTAATAAACCATGGTTTATTATTGCGATCACTGGATTCAGACTTTGCTGTGAAGGGGAGACAAGTGGAATTCTCCCAGAGTTCTCTCCCCACATCCCGTTCTTGATCTATTTAGTATGGTGGGTGTGCATGAAATTGCAGCAGACAAGCCATTGTTGTCTTGGTCACTGTGTTGTAGCTTTCAATCCACCTCCTTATGGTAGCACACATCTGCCACCATAAATGGAAAAGATTTCAGTAATGCCTTAACCAATTTATTATTTATTTTGAAGATTTCATTCAAAGCAATGCCCCTTTTAATATACTAGTACAAGAGATATGTTTACTGTGTGCTATGCTAACAAACTGTGCTCTTTAAATCAAGAGTATTCTCATGGTTGTCTCTTCCTCTCCGCACTTTCTGTTTTTTTTTAAAGCAGGATTATTATAATATTATTAAAAACCCGATGGATTTGACCACAATTCAGAAACGCCTGGAACACAACTATTACACAAGTGCTGCAGAATGTATTGAAAACTTTAAAACAATGTTTGCAAACTGTTATTTGTATAACAAGGTACGTATAATATTCAAATCTTCATTAGTTTGGATTTATTTACAGTGGTCTGTTTGGGCTATTTGAAGTTCTTTAACACTGGCAGGGTATCTGTTGGCATGATGGGATACAGAAAGCAAGTACTGATCCTGCATACTGGAACGTCATCCAAAAGATATGAACTGGTCTCCTAATGCAGCTATACCTTTGTTGCCAAACTAGATGTCTTCCTGGGCATTACTTCTTTAAAAGAAAATTTGGTACCAGAGGCAGAAATAATGTGGAAAGAATAGGGATAGGTTTTTGCACAACAAAAAAGAGCAGTTCAACTTGATTCTGCAAACTTTTCACCTTAAACCAATCATCTGCAGGTATCAAATAAAACAACCAGGTCAGGTAAGTCTCACATAAGTAAAGAAAAACATTTGAATCTTTCAGAGACCACTTGAAAACTTCTTCCAAAATGTATCCAAGATTTTTTTTTTCTTTCAGCAGCTTTCATTGTTCCTATAATTTCCTTTTTGGTGTGCAAACTAGGTATAGCTGGTGTTGCAGGCATATCTGCTTTCTCCTTTTCTCTCTATTTTGCAATTCATGAATGTTCAGTACCAAGCAGCTGCTGTTTACCTTGCCTGTGGTAAGCGGATACATCCAAGTATAGGATGATCAGCTACAGCAGACTCCTGTTTTTCCCCAGATCAGATTTCTGGATCTTTATGTTTTTTATCTTTATTTTGTATTAATTTATTTTTATTTGTTTTATTTGTTCTTTGCCTTGGAAGCTCTTGCGAACTGGGAAGTGACACAGAAATACTTTAAATAAATAAATAAAGTAATAATTTCCCTTTTCAGGAAATCCTTTGGTGCCATAGTTCCCCTAGAAATCTGATAAAGAAGAGGACAGTGTTTGAGAATTAATGCCACCAACCCCCTGTCTTGTACTCAGCCTGTACATGTGTGTAACTAAACCTCTGTCACTGAAATACCATTAGTCTCCAGTGACTTCCTGCTGAGGAAGCCATACACACACAGAGTCCAATTTCTATTGCTTATTGCCCGAGGCCTTTGCATAAATTCAAACATGCTCAAAAATGCATGATACAGAGATCCCATTTATCAGTATAATTGCTTGAAATGTGATGGCTGCAAAACTCATTAAATAAAATACAAGTTCAAAAGAGCCCCAATCAACAATAAAGCAAAGAATATGGTGGGTGGGGGGGTAAAATCGGGCCATCACCATGACAATCAAAAGCGGGGGGGGGTAAAATCAGACCATCACCATGACAATCAAAAGCAAACCCAGGTAGTACTCCTTCCCCTTTAGTCCTTGCAGCAGCCAATGAGAGGCAGGGGAGAAGGCTTCTGAAGAAACCTGCCCTGAGCCAAAACAAAATCTGCTTCTGTGCAGTTTGTCACTCAGAGATTTGAGGTACAGGGCAGGAAAATAATGCATATTGAGCAGTGGAGAATATGTGTGTTTGGGGGTGGAACTGTAAGCATAGACTAGAGACATTACATTTAAGAGGGTGCAGCTGTCAGAATTCACCAGCCAGTCACTGTACTGGTTGGGGGATTCTGTGAGCCATAGTGCCAAAAAAGCAATGTTTCCAAACTCTGTACAAATCTTGGCTCAGTGGGTGAGTATGTTAGGCACACACATGAAAGTCATGTGGATTAAGGCTAATGAGAAACGAAAATGCACTATCTACTAAAAGATTCAGTGCTTTCTAGTTTAAAAAGCCAGGTGTGAGAAGACCCACTGTCGCTTGCCTGAAAGACTGCAGTCAAACCCAACACTAAGAGAATCTAGGAGTGTTACAAGAGCATCAATTACTGTGTTTTTCTTTCAGCCAGGTGATGACATTGTTTTCATGGTGCAGGAGCTAGAAAAAGTCTTTATGCAGAAAATTGCACAGATGCCCCTAGAAGAGAAAATAGTTGTGATCAATCAACGAAAAAGAAAAGGGAAAAATACGGATGGTAAGAAAACACTTGACAAATTGTGCTAGAATGGATTTAGCACTCTGGGCTGCAGTAAAATGGTGTGAACCAGAGATCAGCCTCACCAATTCCAGACACCTAGAATAAGATGTATAGCTACTGTAAACATTTTATTGAGAATGTCAAGATCCTGGATTCATCCAGACTAGCTAAGTATGTTGAGACATGGCAGTTTTCATTGCTGTGCTTCCCACTTTTATTTCTGAGAATTCAAACAACATTTCTCTTGGATTGGTGTGTTTCCTGGAATTTCCCATCAATTCTTGCAGCTTTGTCACCTTAACTTTTTCTCACCCTGGTACATTTTGAGTTCCACCTGTGTACCAAAATCCACATGATATATTTTGTCTTCCATTTGGCCAGTACCTTCTGTGTACAGTGACTGGTGCTGCACTTGTCAGCTTTTCAGTCTTTACCCCAAAACTGGATTTTGCATTCCATTTTACAATTGGATTTTGACTGTGTGTGTGTGTGTGTGTGAAAGAAAGAGAGAAACGGGGGGGGGAAGGAAGTTGCGAGTTTTTCTGTACAGTCATCCCTTTATATTTGCTAGGGTTAGGGCCACAGGACCCCTGTGAAAGTGGAAAAACTGTGAATAACTCTAGGCCCTCCCAAACCATATTTAACACAAAAAAAAGTATGATCACCACATTCAACCCACCGTGGATTACACTGAGGCATCAGGGTTCCTTCCAAGGCAGAAGTGGGTGGCTGGTGGGGCTTACTGTAACCTCCATTGCTGCCCCACACCATTTTTAACAGGGACTTACAAGGCTCACTTGCAATTTCTCAGTCTCACGAGGCTTGCAGTCCCTATTAAAAATGGCATAGGGAGGCAGCAGAGGTGACAGCAAATAATCCGTGAATAATCAAATCCACAAAAGTGAAACCTGCAAATGTGGAGGGCTGACTGTAGTGTAGGAATAGAGGGCCATTTTTACTGCCTATAGTCCTTCCCTTGACAAGAAAGAGAATAGGGGGAGCTAATGCATGCCACCTTCCTGTCTTTGATTTTAAGGCAGTCTCAAGCACTGCTTCTCCCGTCTTCATCCCCATAGGCAGTCCCTTTGTGAACAAAAGCACTGGAAGACACTGACATGGTAGAAACTGTGTGTTTGTGTGTCGGGGAGAGATCTTGCTTCAAGGAAGCATTTGCTTCAAGGAAACATTACATTTTACTTCTTTAGCGCTATACCTGTAGAGAAAATAGGATAAACACTCTCCAAACATTGAGGGAGAAAACAGAAATAGACCACATGAGGATCGTTTCAGATCTGGAAAAACATTCTGGGGTGCATGGGGTTGAATGCATCCACATGTAACATGACTGCCCACATCACAAGTAAGATGCCTACAAAGCAAGTGAAAACAAAGCAAGTGAAAACTAAAGCCTTCCTATTGGAGTTCTTTTAAATGCCAGGAAGTACGTGGGTGGAGAAGTCGCAAGAAGAGTCAAGGACGTGGTATAGCACATGGTATAGCTTGCATTTGCACAAATCACCAGTGTAGGTGGCCCAAGAATCATCAAGAAGCAATGTGAAATGGTGTGGCTTAAGTTAGCATAAATTTGAAGCCTAGATGAGCTCTCAACTGTTTCTGTAGAACGGTTTCAGGATTAAGAATACTGCACTATCCAAGTCAAAATCTCAAGGAAAACCAGGCAAGTTGGGTCAAGTAGGAAATCAGGCCTCAGTTGAGCTGAGAAAAATACTTTTTTTGGATTCAATCTTTTAAAATCCTATGGTCAGTAGCTATGTCTACTGGGAGATTTCTGGGAGATGTAATCCAGAAAAAGCAATTTTTCTAAGTTCTGAGTCTGCACTTCTTACGTATACGTATAGGCTCCCAAGTGTAGAAACCCAATTAATGTTGGTTGACAAACTTTCTTAAGATGTTTTCAAAATATCTGAATCAGATAGTCAAAGCTTACTATGTGATGTAAAGGCCATATCAATATGAAGAGAAAATACATATAACGTATTACAGAGGTAAAAGTAATTATTGTTTTTAATGATGGAGTTTTATGACTGCTTCAGAAAATAGTTATCATGTGATAGAATTATCGGTATTTTTTTTCCAGGCAGGTAGATTATGATGTAAGTTTTTGAGTATCCCAACTTTATAAGGATAACTAAAGTTAAATAAGAGTGCCAGTGTGATATAGTGGTTTGAGCACTGGACTACAACTCTGGAGACTAAGGTTCAATTCCCCCTCAGCCGTGGAAACCCACTGGGTGACCTTGGGCATGTCACACACTCTCAGCGCCAGAAAATCCCATGATAGATTCACCTTACGGTTACCAAGTTGGAAACAACTTGAAAGCACACAACAAAGTTAAAGAACAAACATATATCCATGGCATAGAGTGACAAACAATGTTGTTGACCCCAAAAAAGTTATCCGATGTTATATAGTGACTGCACAGAAATCTGTAGTTATTGCAAATTCTCTGGTTCTTTGTCTTGAAGACACCCCTGTATATTAACAGTGGACATTGTCTGTGAGCTGATCTTTAAGTTGTGAAAAAGATGTGAATGTGTGTACATGCATGTGTGCACACCCACACAAACACAATATAAACAGTCTTTGAAGAACCTCAGGTTCTGAAGAAGTACGAACACTTTAGAAAAATAGCATTAAGGACTAACCCTCACTCCCCCCCCAAAAAAAATGCTCAGCTGATGACTGAACATGCTCAGCACACTAAGCAACATGTTGATGGTGTTGATCCAGATTGTTAAACTCTTGCAACTAGGTTATGTCTTATGTACCAGTCTTTAGCTGAAAACAAAGTATGGCTTATGATCAAGGGTTTCCCAGTTATGCAAGTGTCAGCAGATATGCTGGCAAAGGAGAAAGGACCTAGAACTTCATTTTATGGACCACTATTAAAAGTCATATACTAATCTGATTTAATTCATTTCCCTAGTTGCTGAGCAATCTGGTGCAGGTAAATCACAAGCTAAACAAAGTCAAAAGCCAAAGCTACCTAGGAAAATTAGGCAGTTTCGGATGATGAAGACTATACTGCAGCAACATGCCCCAGATCCTTCACCTGTGACTCAATCATCAAATGTAATGTCAACCACTGAAACAGGAACTAAAGTAAGTGATTTTAGAGGCTGGCGGGGGGGCAGTTCCTGACCAGACAAGCATTTGTCTATGCAATTGCCCTACTGTACTGTGCTCACTGCAATGCTAAATTACAGATAATCATTAAGGGTGGGAGATGGAGTTATGCATTGCTGTTCCTTTCTGCCATCTCCTCCAATGTGGCTGCAAGGAAGCTTCTGTTTTAGAGTAACTGTAGTTTAATGTCTCATCCAAGTCTAACAAATTGTGATTAATCTATTGGGCCCAAGGCCCTCTGGGTAAGCCCTGTGTTACACGCTCACACATTTCAGTTCAGCCTGCTTTCACATTAACAAACATATTTTGGGGGTTAGTTCATGCTGTTGCATTGCTAGGTCAGGCTGCCCTGTATGCTCCAGTCCTGTGAGAATAGCCAATGAATCTGGGGGAGGCTCAGGCTCAATTGTGTGAACTGGGGATGTTAGCAGCTTGCTATGGGAACACCTTCCATGGTCCGGACAAGGTCCGGTTTACCGCTGGCATGCGGATGAAGCTGCTCCGAGATGCCTGTGTCCTACAAGGGGATGGGACTTTGTTAAGCATGCTAGGACCCGCTATTGGCCAGTGGGGAGACTGGCGAGCAGGGACAGTGGGGATGGGCAGTGGATAAAGTATGCTTTTGTACCTGCATGCATATGCTGTCAGCCTGCTTATGACTGCTGGATCTGCTGGGCTATGTCGCATCATGCCACTGGTTTGTGATTGAATTTGGTGAGGACTTATTATGTGCCTTTTACTGCTGTCTGAATGACACTAAGGCTATACAAATCTCACTCTCCTCAATGCCTCTTCCGCAGCCAACGGCAGCTTGTGCCCATTGGTTTGATATCGGGGCCACCAGGGCTCATGTTCAGCAGATAGGAACACATAAGACTGACCGAACCACCCTTCTCAGAGGGGAAATCGAGCAGCTCTATGACGGGGTGGGTTGGATCACCCCACTGAGAGTCTACACCTCTCTGGAGCCGTGTGTGTTGGGAGCAGCAGCTGTCTGGCTGCTCGGTTCCAAAGGGTGGTGGGCTTTAGTAAAGGATGCCTGACTGTTCTCATCTGCCTGGCTAATGACACCCAGGGCTGGGTCTGTACTAACTGGCAGGAGCGCCCAGGGCTTAATTGGGTGGCACGTAATGGCAGTTACTGGATTTGTGAGCACAAAGCGTGGCCCTGGCTGCCCCCTCGGGTGGATTGGTCGTTGTTCCCTCGGTTTACTCTGGGGGCCCCACCGATTTGCCACAATCCTGCAGAGCACACATGTGGCCAATTACCAGACTTGGCAAGTCCGTTGGCAGCATTGCGTTTTCAGCCCAGCAGATTACGGATGGGCTTTGTTGCCCAGTGGGGGAGTGGTGGCAATCATGTACAAAGTAAACATTTTTTGAATAGCTATGGAAATTTCCCTGAATAACACGGCCAAGGCTGATGGCTTTGGCTGCCATCGGCACAGAGATAACCAGTATGCACATGGCAGTCTTACAAAACTGTTTAGCCTTGGACATGCTCACAGCGTCCACCGGAGGTGTCTGTGCCATGCTGAAAACAGAATGCTGTATCTACATACATGACCAGCAGAGCTTGCTTAATCATAGCATAGAAGCCATTTATGCCCAAACATCACCATCCACCACTTAGAGGATGAGATTATATTTGACCCTGTCGTGGCATGGTTTCAAGGAATCGGAGCGGGGGGGGGAATGGAAGCAAATGAGAGCTGTAGCCTTAACTCTGCTTTGTTGTTTTGTTGTTTTGTATTAATTTGCTGGTGTTGTAACCTGAGTGCCCGTTTAATGGCCTAGCCCCTTTTTCTCCTGATTCCCGCCCCCCCGAGTGGTCACGAGTAGGGCAAAGAAGATCCGACCCTTCCAGGGTAAGAAGAGATTGTAAGGCACAGTACACATTCCTTGACCATTCTGGGGGTGGAGTGTTGGGCCTGAGGCCCTCTGGGTAGGACCTGTGTTACACACTTACACATTTCAGTTCAGCCTGCTTTCACACTAACAAACATATTTTGGGGATTAGTTCATGCTGTTGCATTGCTAGGTCAGGCTGCCCTGTATGCTGCAGTCCTGTGAGAATAGCCAAGGAAAGTTTACGATGGGTGCTTCGCCCCTCGCGCTGTCTGGTACAGTGGGGGGAAAGCAAAGCCTGATTAGAGACCATCCACTGCTGTTTCGGGCAGGTGATGAGATTTGGCTGCAAGCCTATCATGCACCTGGCCCATGGGTGCCTCAGTAATTGGCATCCGAGGTGGGATAGCCCCCCTCTCCTGCCTGTTTCGGCACGGTGGGTTGATGGATTGGCAGCCTGTTTTGTATGAAAAGCCTATATAATCCGTGGGAACAAAGAGAACCCTGCTCCGTCATCCGCTTTGCCTTTCTGATGGAGTCAGGGTGTATGTATGCTTGTGTGCCTTTCATTTTTCTTTTTGTTTCTTTGCTTAATGAACTGCATCCTCAAAGACCAGAACTGGCTTGGTTCTTGCCTCCCAGCATCTTGCATTTCAAACCTTGCACAGCCGCCCAACCCAGAGAGGGTAGTGTGCCCTACATAATCTTAACTATGATTAGCAGAAGCAAGCTAACTTTATACAGTATCATTAGAACTTGGCCTGTTTCTGCTAATCATAGTTAGAATGTTCACTTTTATTTTAAGGTATAAAAATACCAAACAACACAAAAAATGGAATTTAATGGGGAAGGGAGGAATTGCCATTTGCTAACAGATGCCTGTAACACTCATCCAATGATTCTGTTTTTAAAATGATTTCTGCTCTGGTAGATCTTGTGCAAGCAGCAGCCTGTTAATTCTAATATAAAGGTGATGGTTGGTATTCTACGTCAGCTACTTAGCTACATAACTAGACCAGGTGAATAAGAGGGCTGTTATCTTGTCATCCAGGACAGCAGACTGATGGTCCTCCATCCCTTCAATAATCTCCTATGCAACAGCCAGAAGCAGAAGCCCTCTCACAATTCCTCCTTGCACAGGAGATCTCTGAAGGGAGGGAGAGCAGTAACATCAGTCCGTTGCATCCTTATTGACAGAGAACAGACCCTGTTGCTTGCAGTGGCTGCTGCCCAGTAAGCTGGGACGAGGGACTTTTACAAATCTCCATGTAGGGGATACATTGAATACACTGGGATCATGAATATATATTAGTTATGAATGTATGACTCTGGATTAAACATTTGTAACTGCCACTGTGAATTCCAGCCAATATTCCATAGTGCATTAACAATTGCAGCGTAGGTGCTAATCAGTAGAAAAACATTTTTGATTGGTGTCAGTGATGTTTGCTAGAAAATGGCGCTTTCGCTACAATGGCTACACTAACTTCAGTGGGAAGGTGGTAGTCTCTCATCAACAGTTAAACATAATTAAAACAGTATAAAACAGTGTTATTTCCTGTGCAAACCTGTGGACTGGGTTTTATCAGAGGAGCTGGACGTTTTAATATTTAATTTTATAGATTATTTTTAAGGAGTTTTAAACTCCTAACTTAGTTTACATTTTAATAATATAACCAGAGAAATGAGTACATTAGTATGTATAACTTATTGTCTTTGTATTGGCAGTTGCTTTTTAACAAAATGTGTCAGAAGCTATCTTACATCTCAGATGGTGTAAAGTAGAATATAAATAGATAAATAGCTGTCATATCACTCTTCTTTCCACCTCCCTTCTGACTTTGTAAAAGATTGTTAACAGTGTAATTTTCTATATGTATACTTAGATGTAAAGTTCTGCTGAGTGCAGTAGTGCTTACTCTCAAGTAAGCAGGTATAGGATTCCAGTCTAAATGCATCTCGGAAAATTATCAGCCAAAATCTAAATTCCTATATATCATCTATCTTTGGGACTGGAAATGAATTATTTGAATAAACAGCCCAGCCGCATGTAAACCATAGTTAGATTTATGGTCAGCTTATTTAAAATGCTTGTAATCCAGATTTCAAATGTTGCAGTTCCTTTGTTAAAACTTGGTTTTTTGTTTTGAAAAAGGGTGTAAAAAGGAAGGCTGATACTACTACTGCAATCCTCACAGCTAGTGGTGAATCTTCTCCAGCACCAAACGAACCCAAAATTGCAAAGATCTCCTCCAGAGAGAGAGAAGAGAGAGAGTTTGAAGAAGAGCTTCTAACAAAAAAAGGCTTGCCAGATTCCCAGCAACCACCAGAGCACATAAAAAAAATTAAGTTAACAGAACCATTGAAGTACTGTAATGAGATCCTTACAGAAATGTTTTCAAAAGAGCATGAAGCATATGCTTGGCCTTTTTATAAACCAGTAGATGTTACAGCCTTGGGACTCGAAGATTATCATGACGTTGTTAAATGTCCTATGGATCTTGGCACTATTAAAGTAAGTGAGTTGTAGCATCATGAATGTAGTTTATTGTTAGTCACATGAGTTATGCAGTAATTATAATATTATGCATTTTTGGATTTTCAGTGCAGCACCTCTAGCAGAGGCAAAAAGTATGATATGAAATAGTTGGCCTCAGCTACCAATCTGGATGCAATCCCTTCCCCATGCCTCCAGTCTTGGTACACTGGGGCCATTTCCACACTACACTCTTATAGTGCAATTATTCCACTTTCAACATCCTATGGAATCCCAGGGTTTGCGCTATAAGAATGTAGTGTGGAAGTGACCTGGGAACAGTGGCTAACCACAGAAATTTCTGCTCCCCTGGCTGTGAAAGGGTGTGTGTGTGAAACTGCATAGCTCACCACTTTCTACCACCTTCTCACACTGGGTGAGTCATAAAACTTACGTTGAGTGCTAGTTGCTGAGCAAACTCAGCTGGAAATGGCATGTTTCCTCCAAAGAAGTCACAACCAATGTACAAGACTGAGAGAAATCAGAGTGATAACAGGAGAATCAAAGTGCTTGTAAGAGATGGGTTGCTTCTGGAGAGAGGAGGAGTGGTAGACAGATAATTTACTTCCCCACTAGAAGGGACTCTTCTAAGCTCAAAGAGCAGTGTGACCTGAGGCTGCACTTTTAGTATATCACATATGCTTGACAGATCACTTGAGAATCAGGTTGTCAGACTGCAACTCCTATCAGTCCTAGCACACATGGCCAAGGGTGAGGAACGCTGGGAGTCGAAGTCCAACAACATCTGGAAAGCCACACATTGTCCACCCCTGTCCTGCACCCCTGTCTGCACCACCACATTTCACAATTGATGCTTCTCCTCTTCAAATAACATCACAACCACACTTCAGATAGTGCAGGAAAAGGCACACACTCTCCCACTTTTTTACAGTGGTCACTGGCCCAAGTTGTTCTTATTGCTGAGTCTTAAATAAATTATGTGCTTGGTGATAATACATAAGCCAACATCAAGTCCTTGGCGGGGGAGCTGTTCTCAAATGTGTTCAACTCTTTGTAGGAAAACAATGGGTGAAAGATTGAAAATATTTTTCAAATGAAATGTATTGGTTCACAGGTGACAAATTTTGGATGGCTAAACTAATCTGTTGAAACCTACCTCTATGCATAGTGATTACTCAGTGGTTAAAAATCTAAGGCAATTTGTATAAAACTTTATGTCTCTTATGTTGTTTTATGGCAACAGTGGCAACAGAAGTCCCAAAGCACTTTCAAAGCAGCAACCCCAAATATACAGTTACTTGGGACTAAGCCATATTAATGGGAGTTATATCTGAGTAGACATGTCTAGAATAGCACTAAGTCTTACTTTGAGAGGAGATCAGAATGAGGAAGAGGTATGCAGTGATGTTACGACAGAAGTGGAACTTGAGCAAAAGGAAAGATATTAGGGAAAATGGATGTGATCAGTCCAGGGCACTTTCAGATGTTGCTACAATAGTGGCCAGAAGATCAAACCAAGAATTGCATCTTTTGAGGTTGGAGAATCAGAGAGATGCTATTGCTCACTTGACAAAGTGGCAAGAACAGAATCTGTGCTGATCTTACTGCTTTATATGTACTGGCCTAGAGTACAGCACCTTGGCCATATAGGTGTGACTGTTACTCTAATTTAAAGCACTAAACATCAGCAAAGCTGTACATCCAGATATGCAACTAAACCTGAATACTAGAAGTCCTCAAAGACAGCTGTTCCAGAAGTATTCTGGGAGTGAAAAGAGGTCCACGGCAAAAGAAGAGGCTATTGATCAGGAGGATGTGGATGGACTAGATGAGAGATGACAGAATATGATAACAACCTTTGAAAGCTGAGGTAGGTGGAAAGAAGTAGATTTTGTGGGTCATTAAAAATGAGAATCCTTGGGAATTATAAATAATGAACATAATACATACAATGGATATTCCTGCATCAACTGTTTAGATAAGACATTCCTAATGAACTAAATATTGGAAATGGAAATACAGCAGACAGGGGCAGTGATAGGCTTAGTCTTGTTACCTCAAAATAATTAAATGTATAGTGTTAAAAATGGTTGGTCTCAGGAAGTAAGGAGACATCAGACATGTATCCCAGGGTTTTAATCTTAAGTCCTTTTATTTTTCACAGAAGAAAATGGAAAACAATGAGTATAAAGACATACAAGAATTTGCTGCTGATGTTAGGCTAATGTTCATGAACTGCTACAGATACAACTCCCCTGACGAAGAGGTGGTGGCTATGGCAAGGAAACTCCAGGTGAGTCCTTGATAGTGAAAAATCCTGCAGGATCTGACCATCTAGCCCCACATGCTTTTCACACAGTGGCCAACCAGCTGTTTATGGGAGGTCCATAGGTGAGACAAAATTGTACCCTCCCTAAAAATACCAGTGAAGATACAGAATGTGTTTTCAGTGCAACACAATACTTTGCATTAAAATTCCAAACTGTTGAAATAGCAATAGCAACCTCACAGGACTAGCCAGCATAGTCAAATGGTGAGATATATGGAAATTGCAGCCCAACAACATTTGGAGGGCCAAATGCTTCTCATCCCTATGCTAAAGAAATCTAACCATTTTATTATGGTAGGGTTTTACAGTTACCTAACTTTCTTCTGTTAAGGATGTTTTTGAGATGCAGTTTGCCAACATTCCAGATGAACCAGCTTCCCATAGGCCTCTGTTGTACTCTACTGCAAGGCCATCAGTATCTATTTCTAGTGAAAGCAGCAGTGACGACTCCTCCGAGGACTCAGAAGAAGAAAGAGCAAGACGTCTTGCAGAGCTCCAGGATCAAGTAGGTGGCATTGTTCATGTTCTCACCAAGAAGTTAACATGCTGTTGTTGTTCTGTAATAAAGCACTATGTTGCAGATTCTTTGACCAGTGGGGCTCCACGTCAACAATAATGAACACAGACTACATTTGTTGATATGGAGACCAATTTCATTGGGTACATCTGAAGAGATTTGGCCCCAGTATGGCTCTGCATCCAGGCATCAATTGGTCCCCTTGCCAGTTGATGGAAGCCAAATCATCCTGCTGTCCTGCTAGGTCAATGTACAATGACAGACAAGGGATTTCCAATGAGTGGAAGTCACTGCATGGTTCCCCTGCCACTTGGGAATATGACAAAGTCACTTGCCCTTGAGCTGGGCACAACCCCCACATTCCTTAAAAGGGACATCCAACCAAGTGTCCCTAAAAATGCTTAAATTTGTGAGAAAGTTAAAAGATAGATGATGTCATAACAAAGAACAAAGATCACAAAACCACCAAAAACCTATCTGAAGACAAAAGAGAAGAGGGACAGGGACAAAGCTGATTGCCAGAGGAGCACCTTGGACCTAGCTTATATAGGAGGGGGATGCACCTGAGTGATGCCTCTGCCTAGCTCACCTGGCCCTCCCTACCCACCAACAAAGCAGTTCCTGATTGGCTGGTTTTCCCATCCTTCTCATAGCCCACAAAAAAGTGCAGGTTTCTAGAAATGGAGAAAGCTGGTAGTGCTGACAATGGTGTCTGCCCTGTTTTGCTTGCTGCTGTGAACCTCACTGGTGCTACCTGTTTAGTCAGGGAATGTTATTATTGTTATCATTGTTAGTAAAGCAGTCTGTTGTCTGTAGTAGGGATGGAAAGAACATGCACTTTTCACTATGTCCAATCTACTTTTGTAGTGGGTCTGACAAATGAAAAAGTAAGATATTAACAAGATCCTTGATAACACCACACAATTAACATGCATAAGAAACTTCACTTCCAAGTGTGCATTTGCACTTTGTAGGAAAAAATTACTCATCACATTGCTCATTAATGTTACAGTAAGAACAATGGCTGTTCTCTCTTTTAAAATGTGTTTGCAAAGAAGCAGGAACAACTGAGATACAACACTCTTGTGCTGCTTACCACTATTGGGAATTCCATGAAACTGATGTCAAGTTACAAGACTCTTATCTTTCACATCAATGCACACAAAAGCAATGAACATAGGAGATGGCTTACACTGAACCAGATTTGTCATGTTCACTCACAGTTAACCTTTAGCCTTCCAGAAGTTTTGAATTTCAACTCCCTAAAACCCACACTTCTGTTCATCCTGGCTGCGACTTCTGGGAATTGAAGTCCAAGAAATTGGAGGGCCCAAAGGCTGAGAACCACTGAAGCAATTTGGTAGTATTTGGACTGACTGGCCAGTGCTTCCCTGGAGTATCAGAAAGAATTGTTTTTCAGCCATACCTGGAGAGGTTGGCAGTATGGTGTGTATATACATCTGTTTTACCCACACCACTTCCATCAGCTACGTTCTAGTTAGTTTTCAATATTTAAAAAAATACTAAACAATTAATGTTAAATAACATGAATAGTAAAGTAGCATGTATGGGTTGCCTATGTGCTCTGTGATAGCCTTTGGTATAACCAACAGTGAAACTATGAAGCATTCTCTATTAGGTGACACAAAGGAGAGGGCAATACCTCAGTATTCACCTTCCTTTTCAGAGCGTTTTCTTATTGGCTACAGCTAGGTTTTGGTAAAAGCTGGTTTATTCATGACAGCTGCATGTAGTAATGAACAAGCTTTGAAGGGTGTGACAACAGTTGGATCTACCATACCAACAGGTTGAATAATGACCCACAAAGAGAAGTCTTGTTATTCTCGGGATGACAGGAGGATCAATCCACTACATATGGGGTTCTAATTCAAATTCAATTCAATTCAATTCAAATACACAGCATGGTCCATGTAACAACGGATGCCAGTCTACTTGGTTGGGGTGCTCATAGTGAGGGCTACTCTGTGCAAGGGGTTTAGACCACAGTGGATGAGAAGTTCAATATAAATTACCAAGATTGTCATTTCCAATTCAAAGCCTTGCCCTTCGACCTAGCAATGGCACCATGGGTATTTACAAAGGTGTTGATTCCATTGATAGCACACTTGCATGTGAGAGGGGTGCAGTTATATCCTTATTTGGACGGTATCTTGCTAAAGGCAAAGACGATAGAGAAATTGAGAAAGGATGTAAAATTAATGATTCAAGTGTTAGGGAATTATGGATTTCTTCTGAATCTCAAGAAGAGTCTTTTGGAACCAACAACGACTTTAACTCAGAAGCAAAGATAGATACCTTAGAGGTGAAGATATATCTATCACAGAACAGATTAGTAAAACTGAAGCAGGAACTAGGCAAGATATTGGAGCAGAGGTCAGTGGATCTCATGCAATGAGCAAAAATAATGAGTATTTTGATTTCAACAATACAGTTAATTCAATGGGGGAATTTTCATGCAAGACCTCTTCAAAAGTCACTGTTGAGTCATCAGTTTGCAACATCTGCAAAGAGGCATTACAAGATAATGATTCCAGATCAAGTGAGAAAGGAATTAACTTGGTGGTTGAAGGAAAAGAATGTAGCTACAGGGTTTTGATCTTTGTTCCAGCCGATGCAGGAGCTGTCTTTGTTCTAAATCGTTTTTCTGTTAAGCTCCAGTCCCCCTCTTTCCCCAGAGTTTACTATGCTACACACCATAAATCAACATCCTATTTCCCCTTTCAAACTTAGTGGTGGGTGTGGATTGCTCCTCTTGTCATCTGAGAATGACTATTCACGTAAGTACCAACTCTTCATTCTCAGGATGACAGGAGGAGCAATCCACTACATATGGGACTTTCCCAAGCTGTACCATGGACAGGATCTGTTACCATCTACAATAGTGACTGCAAAACAATGCGGCCAAAAGCCGCCTGAGCTGACTTATATTTATCCAACTTATAATGCCTAATAAAAGTTGTAGGTTCTTTCCAGCCTGCTGCATTACAGACATCTTCTAATGAAGATGATGAAGTACATGCCACACTGGTTGCCATTGATCTTGTGGAATGTGGCCAAACATTACTAGGTCTTGGCTTCTTAGCATAATCATAGCAGAGAAAAATGCAGACTTTTATCAATCTGGCAATCACTGTTTTCCTAGCCCTCTGGCCCAAAGTTCTTGGATGATAAGAAACCAACAAAGCCTCCGATTGTCTAATACCTTTAGTCCTTTTAATATAAATCTTCACCACTCTTCACACATCCAAAGTGTGCCACTTACGCTGGAAAGCGTGTACTGGTCTAGGACAAAAGGTGGGCAAATGAATCTCCTTTGTATTAGATTAGAATCAACCTTTGTATTAGATGACACACATTTTGGCAAAAACGTAGGGTCGAAACATAGAATTAATCTATCTTGTTCAAACTTACACATAATCTCATTAATAGGCAATGCTGCTAACTCCGAAACCCTCCTGGCCGAAGTTACAGCCAATAAAAATGCCATCTTGAAAGATAACAATCTCAAGGATGTTTCTCTTAGCAGCAAAAATGGTGCCATTGTCAATGCATGCAACACTAGATTCAGGTCCCAAGAGGGAAACCTATGAACTGTGGGAAAAGAACTTAAAGTAGCTCCCTTCAAAAACCTCCATATATGAGGATGTTTTGAATATGATTCTTCTTCCATATGGAGCATCGCTGATAATGCCGCCACTTGTCTTTTCAAGATATTAGGACGCAAATCTTTATCTATACCATCTTGTCAGAAAAGCAAAATATGTGACACATTCACCCCTGCAATAGCCACCATTTTTGAAAATTTTTCCAAGTCCTATCATATATCTTCTGAGTGGACTCCTTGCGAAAAGCCAATATAGTCTTGACAACCTTATCAGCATAGCCTTGTTCCGCTAAAAATTTCTATTCAATTTCCACACTGCCAGACTCAACCATTCCAGGTCTCGATGAAAAACTGGTCCTTGAGTGAGTAAATCTGCCCTTATTGGTAGTCTCCATGGTGGGGCTTGACCCATCTGCAGCAACATTGGAAACCATGGCCTTCTCAGCCAATATGGTGCTATTAATATCATGGAAGCTCTCTCTACTTGAATTTTGACAAGTACTCTCTGGGCAATTCGAATTGGAGGGAGAGCGTAGTGCACTCCTTTTGGCCACCTCACAGACAGTGTGCCATGTGCTTCCACACCTTTACTTCCATCTATGGAAAAATATCTTTTTAACTTGGTATTTCCTTCAGAAGCAAATAAATCCACTTGTAAAGGTCCAAAAATCCTTTCCAAACATTGGAACACTTCTCTGTTGAGGGACTACTCTCCTGGATGTATTAAATTTCTGCTCAAATAATCTGCCTGAATATTCAACTCTCCTTTCACATGTATAGCCGTTATCGACCTCACATTCCTCTCGGCCCATCTGAACAGTCTGGTCAATTCTACCACCAAGGCTCCAGTAATGTAATGAGAATCAAGAAATAAAGGGTATACTTTATCAAGTCAATCTATATATGTATATTACAGGACTAAGGTGAAAAATGTTCCAATATCTGTATTATCATATTAATTGCCCTAAACATTCTTTGCTTCCATTTGATGTATGATCACTATTAAACTATCTTCTGCATGATCAAATTCTCTTTTCCTCCATAATATATGGGTAACAACCTATAGAAAAACACAGTAACATCCAAAATCCACAAAACAGCAATACCTTTATTGGACTGAGCAAAAATGCACAAAATGAGTCATGAATCCACTGGCTGCTTCATCAGGCAAAGGAGTTTTTAAAAAATCACACAGGAGAAGGAAAAAAAATGATGACATTAGAGTTATAGGCCTACATTTTGTCAAAATGCTGTTTTTGTTGTTGTCAGTTAAGATTGATATAAATGCAGGCAGAAACCACACACCTCTTTGGCCATGGAGAAGAGTCAAAGAGTTGCAAAGTCCAGGCAATAAAAAGAAAAAGTAACTTCCCTTAAGATCCAGGCTGTCTTGGATGAGACAACTCACCTCTTTCTTAGGCAGAAACATTAAATTTCTCAAGATGCCTCTATACTGTTCTGTCTGGAAGCATCTTAGGTGCTGTATTGGTAAACCTACAAGGAGCAGTTCCAATGAAAAAGTTTTACCTTTGTTGGAGGTGGAAACTTCAAAGACTTAAGTCCCTGTCCTTTGGCTCCCTCTTCTTTAGGAGTCCCCTGTTGCAGCTAAAATGCCATACCCTCAAATCTGAAAAACATATTCAGAGGCAACTGTATTGATCTGTGGAAGAGGAAATGAAACGATCCCCTCCCTGATCATTCTCATAAATTCTAAAGTTTTTAATATTTTCCTTTCCTTTTTTTGGTAGCAGGATTCCTGGAGCTTTTTAAAGATGAACACAAACATTTCTGAGTTGGTAGTTCTTCTTTTTTTCCCTCTCAATAGCTTAAGGCTGTTCATCAGCAATTGCAAGCTTTGGCTAAAACTGCGTTACCCAGACTGAAAAGGAGGAAGAAAGGAAAAGCTCAGAAGGAGAAAAGAAAAGGCAAAGTAAAAAACAAGTATGGGAGTCAAAAGAAGAGAAAGATGAAGCAAATGAAGAGGCTCAAGAAGAAAATGTCTTTGAACATGTAAGATTGCTTGTGGGTGTGAAATGGGACTCAAAGCTGTTGGCGGTGTAGTTAACTCATTTTTATTTTCTCTTCTTGCAGTTGTTCAAAGAAAATCAAACAGCACGAGGAGTCAATGTGCAAGTCTGAAGATGACGAAAGTGCCAAGCCTATGAGTTATGATGAAAAGAGGCAGTTAAGTTTGGACATAAATAAACTCCCAGGAGAGAAGCTTGGCAGAGTGGTCTATATTATTCAGTCAAGGGAACCTTCACTGAGACACTCAAATCCTGATGAAATAGAAATAGACTTTGAAACTCTCAAAGCATCAACATTAAGGGAACTGGAGAAATACGTAATGGCCTGTTTGAGAAAAAGACCCAAGAAACATTACGGTGTGTATGTAATGTGCACAAAAACATTGGGTTGGAGGGCAGAGAGAACTCTTATTTTTTTCAAGGGGAGTGCTTGGCTGTAGAGATTCTCGTATTTTATTTTCCACTCCTTTCTTCTATGCAGCAAAAAAATCAAAGGAAGAATTTAATTCTGAGAAGAAACAAGGAAGGAGGCTGGTGGATGCCAATGGACAGCTTAGCTCTAAAAAACTGAGTACAAAATGTAGGTGAACACTCTTCACTGAAAAATGGAGTGCAGATTTGAAATTAACTGCATGGAAATCTTGAAGGGGGGACATGTGACAGTTGTACTTGTACTTGTCCCAGAAAGGGCTGTATGAACAGAAGAACCTACTGTGCTCTTGTGTCCATCAACCATTATTGGCCCAGGTCTGCCAGTAAAGGCTAGATCCTTCACTACTGCTTGTCCCTCCCCCATTTTCCTAAGACAGCATTTTCTTCAGTTCTTCTCCTTTTTCAGCTCAAAATAATGTTGTACCAAAGACCACTGGAGGACCAAGCCGTCTTAGTGAAAGTAGCACCAACACCAGCAGCAGCAGTACCTCCTCTGACTCTGAAAGCACCAGTGAAAATTCTAGCTCTTCTGACAGCAGTGATTCTGAATCAGGTTCACTTACTCTCTCTTTTCTCCCCTGCCCTATTTATTAATAAACCTCTTGAAAGAAGGGGCCAAGCAAAACTTGCTGTGGATGCAAAAGTAGGTTTTCTTCCCACTCATCTTCTCTCCTGTTCTTTTCCTTGGGAGTTTCTGATAAAAAAACACATTTATGTTACACAGTTATAGCAGTCTGATACTGATTTAACTATCCTGAATGAACGTAACTACTATATTGTAATCTATAAACTGCCTTGAGTCCTGATTTTGGAGAGAAAGTGAGGTATAAATAAAGTTACTACTATCACCACTGCTAATGATGATAATGATTGTTTCTACAGAATCTA
Source organism: Ctenosaura bakeri (assembly GCA_948474755.1). Classification (NCBI taxonomy): domain Eukaryota; kingdom Metazoa; phylum Chordata; class Lepidosauria; order Squamata; family Iguanidae; genus Ctenosaura; species Ctenosaura bakeri. The sequence goes on along the minus strand of CAOLHI010005795.1, from coordinate 11,612 downwards.
AAGTATTTAGAATTCCCTGCCAGAGAAATCTAGTTCTGTAATTCAAAGAAATGTACTATACTCAATTGTAGAGAATTTTAAATATGTCACCAAATTACAAATCATAAGACTCCATAGAATTGAAACATGGTGATTCTAAGTGGTTTCAAACTGCTGTAACTGTATAAGATAGGTGCATTCAGAGGCTTCCAGAAGAATTTGATCATCCATTTTCCCACACTGGATTTTGTTGGCCCAGCAATCAGCCCTGGCTGCTTGCACACAAACACACAATGCTTGAGTGATATGTCACAATCCTTAAGGGCTTTTCCCAAGAATGGGTTTGGTGGGATACCACAACACGCAGCTGATCCTTTGGAGATAGGTACTTGAAGTGTTGGCTGTGGCTTGAAGCAGGAGATGAGAATGGTCTACCCAAACTATGTTTGCCTGTGAATGTGTTGTCACTTGAGGAATTCAAGGATTAGAAAGACCTTGAACAGAAAAGACCCAAATGAGCAAAGAAGAAGAAGAAAGCCTTATAGTGTGTACCATACAAAGTGAAGACTGTAACACCAGCTTGAATGCCCATGCCATTAATGTCTGGATTTCTCCATCTTTTCACAGAAACATATTTAAACCAAAATGGAAATGGAAAAAAGGGTTTATTTTGCAGAGAACAACTTAAGGTACATTTACCTTATTTCCCTTGGTAAAATGCTTAGAACTTTCACTATTATTTCCTTCTTCTTCTTCTTCTTCTTCTTCTTCTTCTTCTTCTTCTTCTTCTTCTTCTTCTTCTTCTCCCAGATGTTTCTCTAATGTACTGGCATCTGCACATATGTAACAGCACCTTAAGATGCATCTGTTTGCCCCTAAAAAATATATCCCTTCCTTTCTGAACCTTCCCCTCCATCACAGGGAAAGAGTACTATCTTTCGCCTTACTCCACTGCTACCCCAGTTCCTTCATAGCTGCCTGATTTTCAGAGTGAACTGATGCTTTTAATGTGAGGGTTTGGAAAATGTTTGGAATATAAGACTCAAAGGAACAAAACAATGGGATTATCCTTGTTGAATTCTTCCCACCAGCTGCCATTGTTCTACTCAAGGACATCCTGCAGTATTGTTTCTCAAGGACAGAATACGTCATATACTAGCATACAGTCTCAAAGACCAACAGGAGTAAAGTTCCAGCAACAGCTATCACAGCACTTCCAAATGTTGCAGCATAGCCCTGTAAAACTTCAAGAGCAACACATCCTTTCACCTGCAGGTAAATCTTCCACAGAAAACGGATTCAGTCGGATGCTTTCAGGTTGCCCAATCTTGAATTTTCCAGAACTGCTGCTATCCAAATGTGTATGGGACAAACACAACTTGAAGTGCTCCGCCCCCCCTTTTTTTTTTGCCAGTGTGGAATTCTGGCTGGGGAGCACACTGAACTTAGTTTACTTTTGGACAAGGGAGTCCTGAAGACTTTTGGTGTGTTTTCAATGTTTTCTACAAATATACAAGCATAAAATGTTCTTCCAAAACCTAGTCATCAAGAACAAAGTGGTGTCTGCATCCTAGAAATATTATATACACAAAGTAAATATGTTTGTGAATATTCTAATCCAAATAAACAACAAGCAAGACAATATTGATTTGATACTGCATATCAGATTCCCACAGGGGAGAAATGTTGACCTATATCTAATGTGCTTTGTATTCAGCCAGCTGAGTTATAAGTCTTGTCTTTTCAAATTTCAAGCTATTGTTTCTCATTTGCAATCTTTTAAATATCTCAGACCTTAGTTGGGAGAGGTGCTGTCTGCGTTCAGGAAAAAAAAATTACACAGGTTGAGGAAAATATTTGAATGTGTGCATGTGAGATCCGTCACTTTTGTCTGGTCACTTTTAATCAAAGCCATAGCGACAGCCCCATTCACAGTAATCAGATATCAAATGTATAGCAACACTATAGTCTTCCCAGTAGGTTAATACCTTTCAATCTGATACAGTAGTTGCAGAATTCAGTTTTATATCCTATGCCCACAGAGAAGCAGACAGTGCCATCTCATTACAAAGGAATATTTTTTAATCCAGAGTGAGATAGCGCTGCATGAAAACTATCCTTAAAGTTTTGATATAGGCTATATCAATCAGACCAGGGTTCTAACTGAGCATTTATACAGTTCACATAATGAAAAACCAGATGTTGGCTCTGTGCGATGGGATGTTGTGATGCTAACACCAACCAGCAATAAATGGGTGTGGAGAATTGCACAATGGACCATGTGAGTACCAGTGCAAAGGAGATTTCTACTGAAATTATTTCAATGGATGTATACCTGTACTTCCTCTGGGTGACTGAATCCTTACATGTCATCAGTTCATATAGTTTGTGCATTAGCTGATTAGCTGGATGTTGTATACTGAGGATGTGGCATTCTTCTATTTTGTCCCTGCTCTTAACAGGTATAGTAGCTGTTGTGTCTCCTCTGCCCTGCACTCCTGTTCAAGAAGCACCTCAGAATGGCTTGCTGGAAAACCGCCAGTCTGGTCACTTGCTTTCAGAGGTGAATGTTATTGATAAAATTGGCAAACTCTGTAGCTGATTGTATTTAAAAAAGTTTCCATTTTAATTTTAATACTTAACAGTTCCAATGGTTTGCATTCATGGGAGGCCATTGGACAGGACAATTTCTGTTCATCTCTTTCTATGGATGACAGTAGATCTAATTACTCCCTTCTTGCATTATAATGGGCTTCTGATGAAAAAAATTTGGATCAAACCTGAAGGGTCCCCGCTCCTTCTGGTACTGGCATCTACAGTTACTAAGTCTGGCATTAGTAAGAGAAGGCATTGATTTCTCATTGGTTTATTTTCTCGGTCAAGGAATGTCAACTCTTCCCAAACAATTTTTTAAAAAATTACACAGAAGCCACATAACATTTGAAAATGTGGGTTTTACAAAATTTGTCGCAAAAAATAGCTTTATGCAAAGTCTCACAATCATTTCAGCTTTAGCATTTTTCATCAGCAAAGGTGATAGAAAGTACATGATGACAAACACAGAAGTAGAAAATAGTAAATAATGGTCTCCATTTCTAAAGCTGACCAAATCACCATGGAATTGTGGAATTTCATAACTGCAACAAATTTTGAATTATTTCTTCTCTAAGACTTCAATTTTCCTGTAGGTATCTTGTTCCACCTCTCCGAATATCCCACTGGGTGATGGCAAAAAAATTGGGAAAACGTTATTTCATCAGACACAACCATCTCCTGTCTACACTACAACCTCTTTGGGAATGGCTGACTCGAATCCTATTAACCAAGAGCAAAGTATGTATTCTGGCAATACAAACGCTAACATAACTGGAGTACATGCTAAAATTTATGACTATTCAGGTCCAAATAAGTGATACAAAAGAGTCTTCTGTTTTTGCTGGGTTATTAAAATACTGTTCCACAGAGTCTGTAGAGTAAGAAAATTTTATGGAGGGAAATGGAACCTCTTGCCTTGTTTGACTGAAGCTACTGTTTAAATGTGTGGGAATCTTTTGGCGCCCTCAACCAAAAAATACAGATCCCCTTTCCCAAATCTGTATCTTTTTTCAAGCATTTTTACCCCTAAGTAGTTCAATTGCTGCTCCTAGAAGCTTCAAGGAGTGGCAGATAATATCCAAACACCTTCAAACTCAAACTCCCACACAAACCAGGAAGTCATGATCAGAAATGACCACCCATTGGAATTTGCAGCTAATTATGGGCTGAACAGGAAGAGAGATGGACACTTGTCAGGGCAAAAATCAGCCCTCACACTCACCGCACAGGGCCACCCTAATTTAATGGATGAAGCAAACTACCATTCAGATCTACCCTAAATGAATGGGAAATATTAAGTTGATTTAGTTGTATGTGGGTTATGTAAAGAAACCAACTGGATGGAAATATGTTATAAAAGCAGACAATTGTAGTATAGACTGAGTAAGACTGTTTTCTAACTTTGCCCTGAGAATTTGGAACTCTTGCCCTAAGAGTTCCAAAGGATTAAGAATATTTGTTCAGACAAATTGTACTTGCCTTTGAGGGTTGCAGCATTGCAGTGAAGGACATGGTTTCTGAGCAGCTTTCAATAAAAGCAGACGTAAGATGTATCCTTTTAGCTAATTTTTTTGAGATATGGATTTAAAATTTTTGTATTTTACTGTGAAATATAATAGGATTCCTTGCATGTCTTAGGTTTTATGAAAATATATTATTTACAAGTTGTCTAAATTTCTAACTCTCTAGAATATTGACATATATCTACTTTATCCAATCCCTCATAAAAATTGCAATTAAAAATTTGTTATAGATAACTCAGCTTATCTGTCTAACAGCATAGCCCCATTCAGGTATTTGTCTAAACGTGTGGGAGCTGAGATCCTCATGGACAAGATTTTCAAGCAGCCATCTGGCAGAAGTAGTGGTGATCAGAAGCGTTCCTTAGCGTTTCATTTTCTGTATTGTAACAGCTCTGCTGATAGATTACTTTTAATTATCAAAATAAACTGCTGAAAACCTGCCTGCTTAGGAATGGATATAATAATCTTAAAATAAACAGGCCTGTGCTTTCATATTTTTTTTTTTTGAGGATTCCCTGTCAGCAATTTAGAAGGGTTTAGCATGTAAGTATAAGAAGTAAATCACGAGTAAAACATTATTCAGAAATTATTTTATCAGAATAACAATTTTGAAAAGGATATAATGACTTCCAGTACATAACCTCTAACTCTCTTAGACTTGTGACCCAGTGGAACTGGGAGTTTATAGCACCAACATATCTGGGAGCTGATCTATTTGATCTATTTATTTGGATAAGGTAGAAGCAGGCAGCATGTAAGGTTACCTAGTAACAGGCTCTTTTTCCCTGGAGATTCTGGGAAAGAGCATCACAGGAGATAAAATGGTCCCTGTTAAGATGGAAGTGGGGAGCAGGAAATGAGTAACGGAAAAATGTGTATCTCCTACACTCAAGCAACCTTCTGAAAATAGAATGTTGTAGCCACATGGGGAGTTCTTGCCCTTCTGCTTTCTTGGAAAATAAATTTCAAAATAAACAAATATAACCTTATATCCCATAGAGTGTAGGAACATTCTATGGGATATAAGATTGATAAAAAGTGCCTAAACTGAAATGCTTTCATTGCATTTTTTTAAAAAAAATCTAACGAGAGATTTTACAGAGGTGTTCAGTGCCTCCACTATGGGAACTCACTACCTTGTTTACATTCTAGAACCAAAGAATAGTTTTCCAGATGGTCCGTGTGGGCAACGTATGACTCATTCTACACATGCCACTGTTGCTGCAAGCTGCTCTGATAAATGCGAGCAAGAGAAAAAAAATGAAACTAAATTTCAAATGTCTACAGCAAAGGTAATAATATGCTGCCTTCTGGGATGGTCTTTTCTAAAAAGTTGATGCCTAAAAGCAGAGAGCCTTTTGTGAGCTAATTTATTTAAAAATGTGGAAGTTCTTAAAACTAATGCGATCAGATTATTAGGTTTCAAACTGAGACCAAATGTCTAGGGATAGAGAGAGTTGTCTTCATCACCATGATTAGGAGTGGTGCATGGTGACTAACCATGCAGTGTAGGCATGCATTCAGTACATACCAACAGCAATGAAAAAGTGATATAGCTGTTGGAGCACACAGGCAAACTGGATGCGCGATTAAACCAGTCATGTGATCAACTGTCATACTCTCAAAATAGAATTGAACATTATATACTTCAACTTTGGCTTACATTTTTGCGGTCTTGTACAATTAGGATTCTTGTCAATGGAGTAATTTCTTCTCCGTTATCATTCTTACAGAGAATCAGGCAAGGGTGCTCATCAGTTCCCTTGTTTTATAATATAAGAATAGAAACAAGATCGCAAACATGACAAAAATCTTCCTAGCCTTCTAGCTGGCTAAGACAAAAGTTATAAGCAACCAAAATGGTGCTTTTTTTTAAATACTGCAGAATCCATTAGGATGAATAACACATCTTAAAAAATATTTGTAAATATATGGAAAAATACTTGGAAATGATGCTAAACTGTGAAAGTTGGAATATCTGAGCAAATGTTGCTTGAAAAGGAATAATATTGTTACTAAGGCCATTTCCACCCTACCCTGTTATAGTGTTATTATTCCACCTTCAACAGCCTGGGGAATTCTGGGGTTTGTAGTTTACTGAGGCCCAAGAGCTCTCTGGCTGAGAATTCTAAATGCCCCTCCCTAAACTGCAAACCCCAGGATTCCAGAGGATGTTGAAAGTGGAATAATAGCACTATAACAGTGTAGTGCAGAAATGGCCTAAATCTAAATGTAGAACTAATATCATAGAATATTTCTGTATGACAGTGTTTTCTTTTTGGTTGATTGAGCAAAACTATGCTGGGCTAGCCTAGGTTACCTATCTTATGGATGGGAAGAATTAAAGGTACATAAAGTCTGCTGTGTGATGATCAAAATGAAAATATTACTTCATTTTCTGGTTTCTTTTCTTATGATTCAGGTGAAAATACCTGGGAAAATGCTGAATAATATTCAGTCAATTATAAACTGTGAGTTCTAGAACAAATAACAGTATGAAATCCTCTAAGCTATAACAGGTTTTAAATCAGAATGGACTTGCTTTTCCAGACCTTGGAATATGTTACAAGGCAATTATTTAAATCACTATGGTACAGCAGTTTCAGATAGTCATGTCAATACCACCCTGCTGTAGAGAAACAGATGAGTTGAATTCACCATCCAATCAATTACTAAATGGGTGGAACTCATATAATTTGACTTGGAATTCTGTTGTTAAGTTTCAGGAGAAACATAGGCATAACTTGGCACCTGATGTTGTCTTTTTTGAGTGCCTTCAGGTCATTTCCAACCAACGGTGACCCTAAGGCAAATCTATCGTAGGGCTTTCTTGGCAAGATTTGTTTGGGGACTGGGTTGCTTTTGTTCTCCTCTGAGGCTGAGAAAGTGCGACTTGCCCAGGCTCACCCGTTGGGTTTTCATGACCAAGCAGGGATCCGAATCCTGTTGTCCAGAGTCATAGTCCAGCACTCACACCCTTACTCCATGCTGGCTGTCAGCACTTGATATGCATCCTTTTAACTCCTGGAATAACTCCGAGGTTACTGTTCTGCTAGGCTAAAAAAAACATGATAGCCTTTAGGAATTTTAAATCTAGAGGTGCTACAGCTTTGTTTGCTCAGCTACATAAAAAGTCTAGTTCTCAGTTTCCATGTTATCAATATCTACAAATCAGAAGTTCTGTATCAATGTCGGTCAAACTTGCACTCTTAAAAATCTCTTCTTTTAAAAAGGAAATATGATCAAGTAACTGTAAAGGACTATTATCTAAGCTATGTAAAATACTGATGAACAGTTGTATGAACACTTATGTAAAGTACTGAGATGATGGACTGAAAACAGAAATGGGAGCAAAAATTTAGTATAACAATATGAGCAGTGGGTTTGCACATGTCTGAACCTGTGCAGTGGGAAACACCAGCTGAAAAATCAAGAGAAAATGTGTATAGAGTTCTACATAAATTAATAAAGTTATTATAATTCAATTAAACTATTATAACCCAATTTAATTATCCAAAACAATTCCTGTACCTTGGTGTTGGAGATGCAGGAACAAAAGCAGAAACTTCCTTTATTTTTGTGGGTATATCCTTTTGTTAGAAAGTATTTGACAAATTTGATCAGAAATATTAAAACTTTTACCTATTGTGAAGTGCAGCTAAATGCCTGGTGGTGAATACTAAAAAGCAGTCTCCAAGAAAGTGGAAAGAATGATATGCTATATGTTAACAGTAGCCAGTATTTTACTGATGAAATCTTGTCAAACTCCATAGATAGATTCAATGGAGCAATGAAAAAAGATATTGTCCGGTACACTCATGCATGAAATATCTAGCTGTAAGGCAGTGTTGGATAGTCATTGAGATTCTGTGCAGATGTTTGGGAGAAGGGACTTGTCTTTTTGTTAATTATTGTAATGCCAATCAGACGAAGATGTGTCTTTGGATATATTATCTTTCAAATAATTATAAAACAATTTTATTGTTGAATGGAATTATGAATGAAGTTTAAAAAGTAGCATAATTGTCAGGCATGCAAGCAACCTGGTTGAATGATTAATCCAGTCACATGACCTATTGTTACATTTTCAAAATCACATAAGTAATTAAATTGAATTTCATTAATATTCAAAGGGAAATCCAGTAAACATGTCTTAGGATGGATTTGTGTTATCATCACCCTCTACCACAAACTGACAACATCTCTTACACTGACAGCAAAAGATGGAAATTTAGCAGATGGTCTGATGTGAAGAGATCTCGTTGAGTGGCAGTTTTCACAGCCATCACTGAGACTGAACAACTACATAAAATTATTTTGTCATCATGCTATAGCTTTCATGCAGTCCACCATAATTTTCATGTGCTCTTTTTCCCCCATCAGGTTCTGCATAAGACTAGAACTATTTTCATGCTAGGGCCTCTGAGCTTCCTCAGGCATTTTAGGGTGAAAACCGGAGATGGCTTCTGTATTTTTAATGGTTGTCTGGAAGAAGGAACTTCAGCAGTTGCTTGCTGCCTGGTTGCATTACAAGCAACATCTGCTGAATTTTCCTCTTCTACACAACCACTGAAACTATTAGACTCCTCTCCCATTTTCATTGGGGCAACACTGTGAGACATTTACCACAGTCAGCAGGAAATGAAAGTAAAACATTGGTTCCAAATGGCACCTAATACAGGGCTTATATTATCCAGCAGAGTCAGGACCTTTCTGTCTATAATACTTCCTCAAAAGTACGTCCCATTCAGCAACATTAATTAGAAGCCTCTTTCCAGTAATTTCTGTATCAAACTACCTCCTGTTCAACATTGTATTAGTGATTTCTCCATTTCATTCTTGCTCCCTGAAAGAAGAATGGCTTTAACAATTCATTTCATCTAACATTTTAAAATTTCCAAATACCACTATGATTATGTTTCAGCCTGACAGCCAACTGATTTTATCCAATAATTAATCAAGGAGTAAATGCTCTGGATCAGTCACATGATTTACATATTTTAGAAGTTTACATATTGTCCTAGTAGACTGCTTATAGCCTATTCTGTGCTGTTTGGAGTGATGCTATTTTGGGGTTGAATAAACAGAATCCACTATAAATAAATAGCACACCTGCTAAGGTTGAGAGTAATGGAGACATAGAAATGGCCATTTTTCTATTTGTCTATGCCACAACTTGGCCCAGAACCTTTTTCTGAATGTCAGAGCAAATATCTGAAGTACTCATAAAGGAGCATCTGAACATGTGTAAACTATTTTCCTTAGCAATGAGTAATAGCAACCATCTGCCATGTGCATCTGCGAGACAAGAGAAGGGCTAGCTTTCAAAGCATTGGGGGGTTTGTTATAAATTAAAGGTAAGATAAGAGTCATTTTGGTTGCTTTTGGCTGCAAAAGGTTGTAGTCAGTTGGCTTAGTACCGTCTAGACCTGCTGTGCATGTGGAGAAAGACATTGGCAGTGCTTGGAATGGAGGGAGTTAAAAAATAACAATAAGTATAGGGTACAGAGTGAACAGTGAAAGAAAACAGGACAACTTCTAATACAAGTACATATATCCTAGGTTCTGCTGATGCTGTCACTAAATGGAAGTATTTTTCAGTGGTTTTCTGGTGAGAGGCTATCATGTTTGAAATTGCTTTGCTTACTTCTGTTTTTCCAGTTTTCTATTAGTGTGTTTAATATCTATGTGTTCAAAACCACAAGTGCATAAGGTCAGCGGCATACCATCCAAAATTTTGCATTTCCAAGGTTTTGCAGATGAAACTGGCCAAGCAAGAACAGAGTATGGTCAAGATGGGGAAAATTATTAAAGAATAAGAGCACACAATTAGGAAAGGCTGCAACAGTTTACCTTTGCCTGAGCTTACTAGAAAGGGCAAGATTCCCCTCTTCTCCTCTCCCCTTTGCAGAGTTATCCACTTTTACACTTTAAACTCAGTTTGCAGCAATAGAAGTATACTCAGGACAAAGGGGAAAGTGAGTGGGAGACAGAAACTGGAACATTTTGCATGCTGTTGCAACAGTAGGATGACTGAAGATTCATCAGTACTGTCCTTCCAAACTGAGACAATTGGAAGATATGCAAGTAGCCCTATCCCTAAACATTCCTGTTCACATATCTAGGAATCCCAACTGGCCTAGAGTTTGTGCACAAGTGTTTTAAAAATATGTGCATGGCTAATATACCATGTGTGTTTTATGTTACTGTCAGCAGTTATGAGCTATGATATCAATGCTGTGAAAAAGGGTTCTGGGTATATATCACGTGATGGGAGGGAGGGGTTTTTTTTAACACCCTGGTTAAAAAAATAAGGACCCTCAAAGGAAGAAGGAGTGAACACATACTCCGATATACAGGGGACACCTGTTTTCTGAAACTGAGAAACTTCAGTTCAGTTTAGCCTCCAGTCAAAGTGTGGGAATGATATCATGTAGCATCAGTGCGCATCCATTCATGAGTGAGTCAAGAATAGGTGCCTTGCTGGCAGGCATCATCTGATTCTGGCTCTCCCTAGCTGTACCCTTAAAAAAAATTGATCCATAATGGGAGAAGATTAACAAATTATGAAAACAAAGGCTGTAATGAGTGAAAGCCATCACAACTTCAATGTACATATCAGAGGACCTTCAGATAATGCCTCAATCCATTCTCTGGAAATATTTGTATTTTCCTTAGGAATTGAACCATACACACCCACGTTGCTTCATCTAGGATCAACAAAATGAAGTGCTGTTATTGTTTTGTTACACCAGGTGCATGTAATGTAGCTCTCTCCTAAACCAAAGCAAGCTTTGATGAGTTCATGATTATCATGATTTTTTAAAAAAAAAAAATAATGTAAAAAAATCATCATTTTTTTGCATTCCTGTTCAAGGTGGAAAGTTGCATCATTTGCTTATGTTCACAAATGAGAAATGTCACTGTTTTTAAATTCCAGGACATAAAAGTCAAGCATGCAGATTCTTGGACAAGTTTAGGTAAAATAATACCTGCTCCAGTCCCAATCAAATCCTCCAGTGAATGTTTCAAGCAATTTCAGAAAGCAGCACTTGAAAAAGAAGAAAGTGAATGGGCAAAGGAACGAAGAAGGCAATTGGAGCAAGCTGAGAGGAAACTGAAAAACCTCCCTCTGGAAAAAGAGAGGTTTGTAATTCCATATAATTAAATTGAAATGCTGTATTTCACTTGTACATTTAACTACCTGCATATTGAGAGGTTTCTGGCTGAGTTGTTTTGTGGCTGATTCCTACTTCAGGAGAAATAATGCCAACAGCAAGTTAGCACACTGGTAAAATATCAACAGGAGAATACCCTTGTCAAGGCTGCCCTTATTTAGTGTATGCCCATGTTTGTTTTAGAGCAATGAAGAAAGTCTGTCTAGAAACACTCTTGACATGCACTCACATTAAGTTTTGGTAATAACTAATAAAATGCTAATAAAATGTAAAGTAAAACATTAACTGTATGCTTTCCAAACTGCTCACGTGCAAGATCATGAACAGGAAAACAGAC